>JAGVSQ010010273.1:0-13028 GCA_022683975.1 Rhyacophila evoluta
AATAAGTTATTATTAAAATTGATTCTTATAGAATAATTGAATAAATCAAAATTATATAAAATAAATATGTTATTGCTATCTTGGGTACTTCGAGTAAATGATTTGGCTTAATTTGTATATTTAAAATCTTAATAATACTAGTGTTTCGAAAATGTTTCAGCTGCCACTGATGGAATGTGATTTGTACTCGATTGCTCTTCTAAAAATCAACTGGACTGAATTAGCACAAACTAAATCGGAAATGAAGATGTAGTTGATTCTCAAAAGATAATCTTAATATTTTTTCTAAATTATATGTTTCGTTACTGCAGCATTTAAATTCTTTTGAAGATAAAGAAGAAGAGTTTCAATAAAAACTCATCCAAAATATTTTTTTGGTAAATACTTGTCCATATTTAGTACAACATTCGATAATGATTTTATTTCTTTCCATAAAACTTTGTGTTAAGAAGAAACAGCAGGAGATTCACATTAATTTTTGCCTTTCCAAATAAGTCCATTATGCTGCAACCATCATATTGCAATTGGAGTAAATTTTGAAGATCTAGTTCAATCTTCTCCACTTCCACTCCCATGAATTTCCCCTTGATGGTAAACAATCCATTGTGGTTGGTAGGAGAAATTTCAAATTGGACATTTTTGAATTGTGAAACAGACAGCCCATCGATTTCAATCAAAACCCCTTTTTCGTGTAACTTGCTCGCTGAATATTTAAGGCTCTGCTTAGATTTCACCTTATTGGGTATTTTACCTCCCTTTTGATTCATTGAATGCACAGTTCTAAAAAGATGAATTATGTTATATAAAAATTTAATAAAATATAAATATAATGTACAATCATCGTAGGATTTTTCCTGACAACAAAATTTTGTTAAAAATTATTTAACAGTATTCTTAATTTAACAACTATTCAATTAATTTTTTAAATGCATCTTGTGTTTCCAAAATTTTGTAGCATATTAGCAGTTATATTAACCATAATAAACACATTTATTATAGAAAATGGTTGAAATCATATAATATTACATAATTGCCAAGAAAATTAAAGATTAAGAATACGTAAGAAATAAATAAATGCGATTATATTCTAACCGTTTCCCAGCGTTCAAATTCTCAAGACATTTGCTGATATACTGATCATAAAAGTGACATTGATCTTCATAAAATCTTGTCTTTTCAACCAATGTTTGTTTTGTTTTTTTCATCATTTGAAGTGCCTTCAGTTGACCCTTACGGTATTTTCCCTTGTTGCATAAATCAATAGATATTGCGGTGACGATACTCTGATAGCCATCTTCTCTGGTAACATAACCTTTCTCTTCTAGTTTATTTAGATACATGCGAAGTTGTGAGATATGTTCTCGTAAGGTCATATTAGTATTGGGCTTGATGATGCCCGAATATAGTTTCTGTTGCACTGTTGATTTGTATTGTTCTTGCTGCTCTTTCGTTGTACCAATACAGAGGGCTTCAAGTAAATGGTCGCCTAAAATGAACAAATGATGACTATCACCTATTTTTATTTTTTTTACTATTACTGCTCCAGGGTATACATACATCATTTAAATTTCCACAATGCAAGATTTATCTTAACAGACTACTTTTCACAGTCATGAGTTGTTAGTCAATCTATCCATATCCTTCATTAAAAGCATTTTGATAATTTTTATAGCCATGTGACTTCTACCCGAAATGTTCAATTTCAAATGACTTACATCCATGTACACTTATCTACTCACAATAAGTGACACATGAAATACTTTTGAAAGTCAACAGGTCACATTTTATGTTAATGAAAGCAAAAGATAGTGATCTATCGAAAGTGTGTTTAAATTTAGATAACAAGGAATAGAAACAAGGCCTTGCATATTTTATTCAGTAAATTAAGAAGATTAAAAATATGGAAAGTAAACAGAATTCTTACCATTTAAAAATGGCAAAACAGAAACGCACAACTCTTTAGTCTTAATGAAGAGTTTGTTTATGTCAGTCATATCATCAGCAGGTAACTGATATTTATCTATGAGCGTCAGACAAACTTCTGTATTTGCCAGTGGTGCTATCGCTGCCAGAGGAATAAGATCACTCGAATCGGCCGGGCCCAGAACGTCTAACAGTTCATGCAATCTATCTGAAGCATCAGGAGCTATAATATCTTCATACTCCACAAGTAAAGAATGGGTATCGCAAATTTCCTATTGAAACAAACAAAATATATTGTAATTCACCATTATAATATGGCCCTGCACCTTGCGGAGATAGATAACAAATTAAGATGCTTATGTTATTATTGCAATGATTTCTCACTATAAAATCAGATTCAACACAAAAAAAAAAAAATTATAATTATCTGATTATTTTGAATTTAAGAGACCAAACATGCAAACCTGAATATTAATGTATATTTGTGGTTTATAGAGAAGTGTCGCTTCAGAGTATTCATCCATACAGAAGTATTCTTCCAGTGATGGCCCCTGGCAACACCGGCGGAAAAAATTCTTCATCTTTTCATGACAATCAATTATAAATGCATTGAGACATTGCAGGTGGGCCGATTCTTCACCGAACTGAAAGTAAATTTTACAAAATATTATTAAATATAAATAAATAAATTACATGTTTAGTGGTTTAGTCCTAAATAAATATCCTCCATTTTTTGACATTACTCCCATGGCCTCACTACACCACTAGTTAGGGTCATGCTACCCTAGACTAGACCACCGATCAGCAATCCAAATGGATTGGCGTGACACAAAATAGATAATTTAAAGAAATGGATACTCAGTGTGCCACTGAAATAAAACTAGTACATCTGTTAATACACATCATAAAAAATTACAATATTTAAACATTAGTGACTTAGGGTTCAATTTTAGAGGCTAACGCCTTAATATTTGGTTCATAGTTAAGTTTAAGTACATTTCCAAATTTTCTTCAGTTAAACGATTTTGAGAGCCGTATGTGTATAGGCCCAAACACTTCAATGTATGCATCAGCTTACGACTCAGCTCATTTCAGCCGAGCGCTGAACTGCAGTGATTAACTCACAAACACCCACAATTTTGCAAAAAATCATTGTCAGAATAGACAGAATAAAAAAAAAAGTTTTTTTTTTTAAGTATGGACAGTTTTAATAAAACATAATTTTCGAGGCGTGCCACCACATCACATTACAGAACACAGTGACAGAAATCACATTCTTTGGTTAAGTTAACATTTTTTTCATTTTGCATAGAGCGTTTTGAATACTTTCAAGATTCTATTTTTTTCTCAAACATTAAAAACTAGCAATATTATAGTTTTATGTGATAATATTATAATTTGTGATAATAATATAAATATTGATATGATGATAAATTAATTCTACATATCATCATTTGGTATGCAATACTGAGTTAGCGACATAATACAAATTATGCAGGAGAAAGAAAAAATGTGATATTTTTTATATTTATGAATGAACTATTATATTTATAACATGTAATGTCAAAAACTATATTTAAGCTAGAAAATTGATGTTAGCAAATAAGTCAATAAAATAAGTATTTTTACCCCTTTTTTGGAAGCAGAAAAGTGTAGAATTTTCGCAACAGAAGCAAGATTTCGTCGTTGATCATTCGAGAGAGCTTTATCATGAGGCAGTGTCACAATATCGAAAGCATCGGGAGCAACAATAGCAGCATTGATAAATTGGTAATAAATCAAATGTCCTACAACCTGAAGACACAAAATGACATAATTATTTTTAATTCATAATAAAAAATGATTGAAATGTAATAAATAATTAAGATTCTCAGTAAGTCAGATTGCTTTGGTCGCTGAAATTAGTCAGGATGGTACCAGAAGTGATTTTCAATTATTTAAAAATACATAATAATTATAATTATGAATTTTAAGAAGGAATTATATTGAAAATGTCAGTTTCCTTATTTTTACAGTATTATTATTATTATTCAACTATTTGATTATTTTGAATTAAATATGTATTCAGATTTTTTCTACTATTCATAATATAGTACATGTTACTACACTTTTATTGTAATATAGCTTTATTTGGAAAACAATATATACTTTGGTAAATCTTGCTTAAGCAGTTATATAGACCAGTGCTCCGCAAGACGATGCAGAGTGTGCCCCGTGGCGCATTTCTTCAATAAAGGAAGTAGTAGATTAGAAATGCCACAGCATTTTTCTACATTTTTTACTAGTAGTGTGGCGTGAAATTTTGGAATAAACGTAAGTGTGCTGTGAAAGAAAAAAGATTACGGAGCACTGATATAGATTTAGATGAAACAGTGAGTCACATTTAATTGAGTTGCCACACCATCCACATGCATACAGAAATTAAATTTAAAAAAACTATTATTTTTATAATAGAAAAACAAATATGTTTACCTTTAGAATATCCTTTTCTGGAGCAAATGGAAATTTCTTTAACAAAGTGTGATGCAATACTCTGGCCATATATAATATTGAAAATGGTAATAGTTCATGACTGGAAGTGATACGATCCAGAAATAATTTCACCATATTGATGAGAGTTTGTAAACCTTTATCTAATCGGGATCTTACTTCTTCATATGATAATGCTTGTTCTTGAGTAACAGTGTGCGGTAAGGCTCTGAAATAAATTTATATCTTATATTCAATTATAACCAATATAGACAGACGCATAGACAAAGAGATTTACAAAAATGATATGTTAATACTGTGTTTCCCCGAAAATAAGCCCTATAATATATCATGCATTTTTGTTGCCGTTTGTCTTGTAAGTCTTTGATTAATATTTGATATTATATTATAGAGAATAATATTTTGACCCTCAGGTTGAGTGCAAAAAGTAGCAGCTATTTCGTCGATTCCACGAATTTATGCAAAGAGAAAAAGTTGGATCTCCGAGCGGTATTTTGGCTATCCTTCTGGATCTAACAAAAGCCTCACTTGTAATCAATGCCGAGGACAAGAAAGAAAAAATTGGAAGAGTTTCAGGAATTTATGTTCTTGAAACTGAAAGCCTGGTGCACACAAGCTGTTATAAGGAAGCGAGTAGATTTAATACAGCCACTTGTATGCTGAAGTCTGCTAGTTAGGGCTATTCATCGTGCGAAAGATATGAAGACTTTTACCATAGAAAGAATTGACAAAGTAATGATTCCCGCAGGAATGACTTTTTACCTCCACTTATGATAAAACAGTGTACCTTCCCGTACCCAACGTGTAACGTTGGTTGCATGAGGGGCTTAAATGGTTAATAACTCATTTGATAACACTTTTGCATCAAAATAAAATTTAAAACTTATAATATTCAATGTGTTTTTCATGAAAACGATAGAATTAAAAACATCGAACCGTTTTTACCAAATATATAATGAACATGATAGAAATATTTTAACAGATATGTAAGAAAGGTACACATACTATTTTGGAAAAATAAGAGAGTACTACAAATATTAATTGGTTAGATAGAGATCAAAAAATTACTATCATTTTGTCTGACGACATGCACTAGATATTACGTCATTTTTATTCTTTGTCTGTCCACGTTCTGTGTCAGATACCACACGTAAGTCGCGCGTAATACTTCACGTATTATATCATATATCAATTATTTATTTTAACATTTGAAAATTAATCATTTCGAAAAAATATTTGACAGAAAAACAGCTAAAATAAAAACATGATAGCTACTATATATCAAAAAAATCGAAAACAAGGGAGGCAGAAAATTTTTTAACCCAAAAGAAGAATTATACAAACGAATTCTAAAAATACTTATATTCCAATTTGATTTTTTTGAATTTGCAATCTCTACTTCAAATGAATAAAAAGATATGATATTCTTTAATCTTCGCGTATCCGAGTGTGCGCAAGAACTTTCTGACATAATAAATATATAAATATTTTATTAATGTACATGATTTTTTTAAATATGATAATATTTAAAAAGAACGTATTTACGCGACTGCTGTATATAAATATTAAAGCTTAACCTCTGTCCCTCTCCGCGCCCCTGTACAATAGAATAAAGTTGCTCTCGTATACCATCCTATAAAAGCCTACAGCTATATAAGCAGTGAGAGCGGATGCTGTCTAATTTCTTGACTTGTACATACAGGCTCCTTCTATTTTATACAATTATAAGCTTGTTTTAATACAAACACATAAAATGAAAATAAAAATGATGACAATATACTATTCAAAAACCTATTTGACTTTTTAAGCTGATCAATTCGCTTTTGAAATCTCTTAAAAAGGTGAATTCCATACAGTAACCCCGCGCTATATCATAGTTACCGAAAGTAGTACAAAGAACGTCGATTATCCAAATTAGATTTAGTATTTTGTTTTTTTTATCATTAACCACCCTGCCTCTTAGTTATTTTCAAAATAGATGCATTTACAATAGATTTGTACATATTCATTGTATCAGGGGTTGCAAAAGTGGTAAATAATAAAAATATTTTGAAAATAATATTTTATTTATGTAAAAATTATAGATATAAGAGTTTATAGAAATATATCAAGAATATTTAAAAAAAATTTCTTAGTGTGATATATCTTGAAGCATGGGATACACAGGCCCACATTACAGTCGGAGCAATATCTCGTTTCTCTCCTCACTTTTTTCCCTTTATCATCCGTTTTCGAACAGCAAACAACACTGCTGTTCCGTTGCATTTATTTTACTTTGCGTTGGTGGAATTGTGTTAATAAAATGTCTATCAGTAAGACGTAATGGGTTTGGATGGTCTTCCTCCTTTGGATGAAAATTATAGCGAGTGATATTTTTCCAAGTATTGAAGAATTACGTTCTCCCTAGATTTCAAATTAGTTCCTTTTCCCCCTTTCTTTTATACAAAACAAATGCGTTTCACAAAGCTTGTTTAAGCAAATGGAAGGACATTTTTTTGTAATATTTCTTCCCCTGTTTTCGCATAAAAGGGTGGATAGCGGTCAACACCTCCCATAGTAAAATTGTGATCATTTGCCACAGTAGGACATTGTTTGTCCTGGTCTACCTCTATAATGGTGCAACTATGGACTGTGGAAAGGAAAAATACACCTTTTTCACCATCAACTTTCCTTTTCTATAGGCTTTAGTGTACTCTAGTTACCTACTTAAGAAATAAAATATTTTTTGGCACAACTTTACGCCTAAATTTTAGAGCCCCGTATGTGACGGTTTTATTTGAAATAAGTGTCTCGGCTAATTCTGGCGACGTATAAAAATTGTCCGTGGTAAGACAGTAGTCTTTATCTAGCAAAGGTTTCATTAGACTCATTACTACTTGGGATGAAACTGGGAGGTTTTGATATTGCTGTTCAAAAAGAGTATTTTTTCCAGTGTAGATTATTGTGGACCATATGTATCCAGAGGACGATTCACACAGCATATATGTTTTAATTCCAAATCTAGATCTTTGAGAGGCATATATTGTATCCATCCTAGATGCCCCTTGTACAGCATAAGGCTCTCGTCAATTGCTACATTTTTGTACAGTATAAGGCTCTCATCAATTGCTACATTTTTGTCCGGTATGTAACCTTGCTGGTATTTAGGTCGAGGTGAAGAAACTTTTTATCAGTATAAATATCCTATACAACAGTGTGCGAGCTAAAAATGGCATATGAAATACAGAATTTTTAGACCAATACATTTTTTCTTCAGGTTTTTTTATGCTTTGGATAAATATGATGACAAAAAAGATTCTCATCTCGTTTTCTGTAGTCGGATGCCATAAACTTATGAGGCTGCTAGATGAATGTTGAGATGCACTGATAAATTGCTCAGAAAATATGTTTGTTTGCTCCACAATCAACTTCAAAAGATTCTGATCAAAGAAGAAATTGAAGTATTCGAATTCCTCCGTATAGTTATTCATAAAATCAGGAACGCCAGATTTTTCTGTAAATTGAAACAACGGCTGCAAAATGTCATTTTCCGAATTTATATCAACCCACTCCAGAGGACTTGTAGTAATATCTTCTTCGATATCGCTTCCATCATCTTCTTGCGAAGACGAAGTCTTCATCTATTGTGGTATCACTCCCGGAGGTGCTAATATTCTCATACTCACTTTCACTATACATATTTTACTGACTAAAAAAGTTCACTGGTAGAATATATGGGTTCAAAGTCACCAATCCAAAATAAATGTCAATATACACACACAGAAATGAAACAAAAAAAGTCATTGTTCATACAAAAAACAAATAAAATTGCTCTATAAACAAAAACACGCTTCAAACTAATGCATAATTACGCGCTAAAACAGCAGATACCACGCCTATGAGTGTTGTACTAATTAGAATGACCGTTATGAAATATCCCGAAAACGACGGCACGCTTCCGCAAACCTTGAAGAACCAACATCGTTGTTGTTTTGTGGGTATGTATATACCTATTGCGTATCATGTTTGTTTTGTAGACATCGGGTATGTATTTTTTTCTAAAGCGCGTACGTGATACGGACTAGAACGCTAAGGCTACATCACAGCGCGCGTATTACGTATGTTTATATAGGTAGGGCGGTTAACATGTCTCAAATCTATAAATTTGTAGATTTTTGATCATGAAATTTTTGACAGTGCGAGTAAGAGAAGCTTTCTGTCAATATACTTTCAGCAAGCACTTTTATAGGCACATTAAAGGTGTTTGTGGAAAAAGGATTCAATGAAGAGTTTATCTATAATGTTGATACTATATAAAATTATCAGCATTATAGAAAATTCAGAAAATCAATCAAAATATTCACAATACGTAGATATGTATATTTTTCTTTCTCCTTATGAATATAATTTTGATGTTTTCTCTTGATTATCCGAATTTTTGATTATTCCCACTATCCTCATCCCCAATTAGTGCAGATAAGCGAGGTTATACTTTACATGAAAACACACAACTTTTTTCTTTCTTTTGGATTATTTTCTCATCGTTATAAAAAGATAAGCACTAGTATGTCCTTTGGATCAAAAATTAACACAAGACTTGGTATTAATATACATACGATATCTGTCCAGTTTTTGATTCCAGTTGATTTCTCCATGTCTTGTAAATATCAATGGGGCTGGTTTCGATGCTGAGATTTTTGTCATTTAACATCTTTTCGATTAAAGGACCAACAATATTCCTGAGACTGGTGAGTCCAGACATCTGGCGTGCATGGTTGACAGCCATCTTCAGAACTATCGGATTGCCGGTGATCACATCTAGAGGTTTGCTAAATTTGCAAACAATCTCTTCCTCTAAACTGCTTCTGAACAGTTTTAGGAGAAGATATTCATCTCTTGTATTCGATCCAAAGTTGTAAAGAGTGAGAATAACATTCTGGAGAAACTGATTTGTTCGACTTTGAGGTAAGCAGAACAAAAGTTTTGATAAATATGATGGATTCGTTTGTAATGCATAAAATAAGTGCTGGTATCCATCCAACAGCTTTCTGCTACCTTTTGTGAGAGATTTCAGTCCCCGAACACTGGTTGACAAAACATGTTTACTTTGCTTACTGTCCAAAGTTTTTGATGAGTCCACGTGGAGAGCGGAATTACTTCTTTTTATCACTTCATTCATCTTAGTCCTGTGGGCAACAACATCTTGAAGAGTGATTCTATTTTGAACCAGAAGGCCTATTTTTATATCCATACTGTCTAATTGTTTAGAGAGCTCCTGATTTTTACGGATGGCTTGCACAGCCTCAGCTCGTAGATTTTGTAAGAGTATTTCTTTTTCATAATCATCTGTGGAGAAATCCAGGAGTGGAACAAAATGCTTCACAATTTTAAATGGAGGATCTTTTTTTTGAAACAAGCTGAGAAAAGCTTGCCTCGCTCTTTTCCCTCTCCATAGAGCTTGTATTTTAATTATGTTATATTCCTAAAAAAATAAAATTTGACTATTGACATAACAAAACAAAGTAATCAGTTAAACGAAAATCTAAAATAATAAATGATAAATTAAATATTTAAATGAATAAAAATGAAGTAAATAATTATTTTTAGCAAGAGATCATGTTGAAAAACTAACAATTCGGTTTTATAATAATTTATATAATTCTAAAAATGTATGTTCTTTTAACACGACGCTCATAATTTAAATTTCTAGTTGAAAACATAATTATAAAGCACGTATTATCACAAACTATCTTCAAATATCAAAATAATTGTGTATATGTTTAGAAAATACCTGCAATTTGTAGAACACGTATGGATCCTTAGGCATGTTTCTTAGTATTAAGCGTTGACGGCTTCTTTCCTTTAAGATATTTCCGAATTTTTTTTGAACCAAAAATGACTTCCACCACGCTTGTATTTTGATTATTTCTGTCGACTTACTTTTTAAATAATTTAATCTGTTGATCAAGTTGAATCGTACTAGATATCCTCGAATATAAGCCTGTAACTTGATTATAAACTGAGTTTCCTGCTTTTTTTTCCTTTCATAATCATCTTTATTTTGCTGACGCATCAAGACATTGATATCTTTCATGGATAAATATCGAGAATGAGGTTTAAAGTCTTTCGGAGTATCCCACGAGTGTGAGTATGTCTCTATATTAATATACACAGTTTTTCCAGAAGTTGTATGATGAACTATCCACGGACATGTATTTTTTAAACTCTTCATTTCGAAATGAGTAAGAAATTTTTCAAAAATGTCAATATTTAAAGTGCTGTGTTTGATGATTTCTAAATGCATTTCTCTTAAAGCCGAAATAAAGGCATTTGCATCGATACGCAACAGTGCTAGATTAATTTGCGCCAAGTTATTGGAAATTATTTGAACATGTTGAGTTTCTTGAGCTACCTCTTTAATAACATTATTGATATCCTCCAACCAAAGTTCTTCATTGCACTTCTTTTTACGAAGCATTTTCAATAAACGTAAATAAAGATAACAATTGTCTTCAGTCAAATGTTCAGAGCAATCAAATTTTCCGTTCATTAAGGCCGTCATCAGTTGATTGTGATCTTCGTTTTCCACCGCTTTATTGACATTTTGAAGAATATTTATCACTATAAAAAAAAATGTATTAACAAACAGTCACTTAAGTTGATCTAGAATTTTGATCAAATATAAAACAAAGTAAAAAATATTTTTACTTACAATCATGAGTTTTATCATTTTGTAGATTGACTTCATCAATGCATTCTTGAATATCCACAAGAGTGAGTAATGAACAAGGTAAATGAACATTCTTTTTCACTTGACGTGCAGCAGTCAATGCAGTAGTGTACTCTCTGGCTGCCTCAAATCTCAAGCCTTCAAGAGGTAGTTCTTTCAGAGTCAACATATTCCACACTCCCTGCCAACTTCCTAGGTCCACTGCCTTGCTGATGCGACTGATCAATGACAATATGTGAGTACTGTTCAAAACATCGTTATAGTCCAATTCTTTCCCAGATTCCATTTTATCCAACTTCATTTCTTCGTAAATAAGTGGGAATGAATATTCATCTATGTCAATTGTGCCAAATTTCTTTAAACTGACAAGTTCCTCATACAATGCAGTGGGAATATTTTCATCTATTACCTTATTTATTCGCCGGACAATATTGTTTACAGTTACTTGGTCTTTTGAAATTGTATTTCCTTTATCTACGATAGATTGAAGCACCTGATTCCAGTCAAAAATATTTCCTAATCGAATGTTATTACTATTTTCATCCAGGTTTTTCATAAGATTCAAATAAATGCAGCCATTTTCACACAGGACATTTTTTAATTGAAGCCACGGCATTAGCAATATGTGACCTAATCGTTTATCTTCTTCCTTTATCACAGCATCAATAGCATCTTGCCATGAGTGAGAAAAATTTACAGCTGTGATATGTCCTTGAATTTCTGCATGAGTCAAGAGTTCATCATAAACGTCAGCCACATAACTGTCATTCATGGATCGATTGGCACAATTTCTCACTTTAATTCTTTTAGCCTCTTTTAAAGCACTGTGGTAATTTGATGATAAATTATCTAACACATGCTTTAACTTTACAGCTGGATTATGTAGAGATTCTTCAAAGTCGCAATTTTGATCAATAGCATTATTGATATTGATAACCGCGGCATGCAATGCCGCTGTATCACCTTCTAAATTAGATGAGAGTAAGCCACCGATTTTTTGAAATGCTGGCATCGCAATACCGTATCGTTTCAATTCTAAACTCATGGCGTTTATTTCTTCATCTGTAAATATTAAATCGTTATAAATTGTCTCTTATCAACACAAGCAAACATAATGTTTATTTTAATAATAGAAAGCAAATAAAGGATATAATAAACAAACATCAAAACTGTCGATAAGTGAGTAATCAACGCAAGCAATAAATATATTATTGCTTATTTAGGGTACATATTGTAATAGAGAAAGCAATATGTTATTATTTAATTGCTTGTATCCAATTAAAATATTATTCCAAGGGCGGGAATTAGAATAATTGTAATAGTACTCAAAAAACCACAATTTCGCAAAAATATAAACAAAGTCATAGCACAAATCCACGATCTATTCAATCAGTGTAGAAAATTCTTATGGAAACATCACTTTGTGTTTTTTGGTCTGCAGAGCTTGAATTATTGTATGATGACAATAAAATTTTACTTTGCACAAGAACACAATTGATGTGCTTAGAAACCATATTTTTTTTACACATACCTGTGAATGCAGCCTTTCCATATAGATCTTGGATAAGGGGAGCTCTTCCAAGTTTAAATAGGTGTGTACTAAGAGCATGAATACAATATATTACACGAGGCATGTTTTTTTTGTCATAAATGTCTGTTGTTTCAGGATGAAATGTCTAAAACCAAAGTATAAAAAGTATTGTTACAGCCATATACTAATAAGGGTTATTATATGACCCTGTGAATGATTTTCTTTGACACATGCCAGATTATTTGGTAGTTTTTGGTATGCTAGTTATGGTCCATATATACTTTGGGGAAAGTCACAATTATGTGAAAAAAAGTGTATAAACATATGAGGCGATCAAATGCAAAACCGCCACTATCCACAAATGCAAATTGTTCA
>JAGVSQ010010274.1:0-13027 GCA_022683975.1 Rhyacophila evoluta
TGTTCTGCACGACCACAAGGACATGTCGGCTGCTAAAAAAGAGTAAACTGAGACAACCGCCGTGGCTTGTTGAATAAATTGGCCGCTGAAGTGATCCGGAGTCAGCCTAGCTATATCCATTCGGCCATTTAATATTTGAAAAAAAACCATGCGCGTGTGCCTGTCTTCGGTCGATGCGTCCCGCCTGCCTGCATCCGTGGCCATCAAAAGGATGATGTTCTTCTAAAGATCCAGTCTATTACTTTGCTCTCAGCTAGGCGGACTTAAATGCTAGGCACCTACGTGCGCTTTATGATCTCTAAGTAAAAGAGCGGTAACACCGCGTCCTCGGATGTGTAGGTCAAGTGGGAGGACACTGGACACCGCCAATGACAGGTTGTACTAGAAGAATTTTCTGAATATATATATGAGCGGCATATGTCCATATACAGGACATCATAAGCAATTTTAAGTGCTGCATATCTAAGATGAGAGACGCGGTGAATGGCGTTTAATACTTTATTCATCGTACATTATATAATAAATATGATAATTGTATACGTATCCTCCCCCCTCGCAAGTCGAATGATTCATTCCTATTGACTTCAGTTGTGCGCTACTATTTCAATCGAGTGTTTTCGCATAAATGTTGAATGACCGCGAAAACCCAAAATATAAGTTTGAGACATTCGTTCGCACTGTTGCGTACATAATAGAACGCTACAGGTCAGAGGCTCTCGATCTCCGATATACCCAGTATAAATAACAATTCACTCACTGTTGATGATGTCAAACGCTGACCAAATGATCATACATGAATAAGGAAACAATCATGCAGTCTCCGTACTTTTCGGCTAAAACACAATGACTGTCGAATAATCACCGAACATCCCCTGGAAAAGTTCCAATTGATGTTTTGAGTAGGATAATTAGAAGTATTTTCGGTAAATCAGAAATCACCGCCTCGCATCCGGGGAATTAGGATTCGATTCCTGCATTTGCTGATATTTTAAAAAACGGTCTTTGACGACTGATTCTCGTGAGAAATAATCCGTGAAGACGCGTCCTCGCATTGCGGAGATCTATATACTCGTACTTCACTTTCGGAGCGAATATCTTCACACTGCGTAGATCACGCTCCACAAAATCAGACGTATCATAGTGTACGAGTAGACGATGCGCGAGAAGACAGCAGAATAATGACCGCATGCCGATATCGTCACATACATATAATATTTCGATACGATATTAGAAGCGGGTAAATTCAAAATTGTGTTCCCCGCGAACTGTGCTATATCTATCTCTCTTTGACGCGGAAAGACGCAAAGAGAACGCACAATCAAGAGATGTCGCGAAGGGCGCGAACGCGGACGCTCGTTTACCTATCTGGCGTTCTGCGCGCCTGGTAGGATCGGCGTGAAAGGGAAATCACGTTCGGAAGACTCAATTTGTGAAATTCGACGACGGGGGTGGGAAAAGCGAAGGGGAAAGGAGATCGTCTTCGGATTTTTCTCAGCGAAAATCTCTTCACGTCGTTTAGTCAGTAATATTTTGAGTACAATACAATTATATTCCTATTCGACCGTCGAGAACCTCTCATTCGCCCGCGCAGTCACAACATGTCCCCACAACAGTCCCTGCGGTTTCGATCGGGGATTCTCAAACGTTGTGTCACCGAAAGCTGAGGCATTTGCAGTGCGGTCGCGTGAACGATAACACGGATATCTCATTATCCACTATTTTCAGGAAAATGTATCGCGCTATTCTATGTGTTGTTTTTAAATATTGCATGGATTTTGGATAAGCATTGCGCGACACTTCATCGGGACAAGACCGACTGTCGATTGTATGCATAATTCAAATTATGACCACATATTAGAAGATTATATATTATTAAAAGGGCAGGAAACCTCGCAAGCCGTCATGGCGTCTAAAATCACAGTTGTTTCAAAAAGGGTCCTCTTGACAAATACACGCCTATGCAACTATCACTTAATAATGTTTTAGTATATATGGATTAATATAGTTTATTTTAAATAATACATTTTAAAATGAAAAAGGATTTGAAATTAAATAAAACCGAGTAAGCAGGCGAGTGACATCTATACTCTATCTTCCATAGTTCCATAAACCTTTGCCGCAAACGCCAATTATTGAAGATTAGGCGTCCGCCTCAAAAACCTTAATCTTATCTTGTTCTTCTTGGTAAGCATCAAACAACGATTCAATATTTTGAACGAATTCAACCTTTCAAGTAAACTCGTCGCAAATATGAACCGCAATCGGAGCCGGCTCAAGGTACCGACAACACGGGCAGTTGAAAGGGGTGCCATATGCTTAAGAACACCATAAAGGATCCTCCGACATAAATAAAAACATAAAGTAATAAATACAGTTGATTCCAAGTCGACGTCTTTAAGGTGGAAAAGGGCAGGTTGATGTATATTTAGTCACTTTTAACGACACTTAAAATTG
Source organism: Rhyacophila evoluta (assembly GCA_022683975.1). NCBI lineage: Eukaryota > Metazoa > Arthropoda > Insecta > Trichoptera > Rhyacophilidae > Rhyacophila > Rhyacophila evoluta. The sequence goes on from JAGVSQ010010274.1 coordinate 2,455, forward strand.
CTCGGTTGCCAAATCTGTAGTGCAAATTAACGCAGAGTTCATGATTTAAATGGCATTACTGTACAATACGTGTTCGATAGAAAACTCACTTCTATATTTTTGTTTTTTCCTAATGATTTTACTTATTATGTTCAAAAGGGGCTAATTAATCTAGGAAGACCGCGTATGCACTAGTTTAGCACTACATCGTTTTCAATGTTCTACATCGATAAGTCCGTGTAATTTCAACCAATTTTTTAGCAAGACCACGTGCACATTGATCTTATACAACGAACTGATTTTTCTTAAACGCACTTTTTCTAAGACGACCACGTGTATACTGCACGGTCAAGCCCCAAAAAATGTCTAATAAAATCACAACTAATCCTAAATCCATTTCCCAATGTAGTTATTTATTACTATTAGTAACTCATTACTTGAATTAAATTTTGGATTTGATCTGCTACGCTATTACACTAGATTAACTATCCAGTATTCACGTGGCCTTTCTAGAAAAAATCCGTCTGCGAAATATCGGTTCGTTGTGTGAGATCAGACTATCTCCTGAACAGCGACGCCATCAAGTATACTGTTGCGATCACTAAATCGCGGCTTCTAATACTTCATAAATTGCGGCTGAGAAAGATGCCGGGGAATCTTTTTGACGCAATTCAAAGTTACTTCTCGAATAGGTCAGGTGAGATCAGATTAGCCATAAAGTCGTATGAAGAAACACATCCATGGGCTGCCCACGCGGATCAGTTCTTGGACTTTTACTATGGAATATCTCGTTAGACGATCCGCTTAGACTTCAGCTTCCTCTGATTACAGAATAATTTCGTATACAGAAGACGCCTTCACTAACGGTTGCGGTCAGTGAAGCTCTTTCAATCACATTAGCTTGGGCCACTCAACACGGCTGTCTTTCGCGCCCAAAAATACAGAAGCCTCGTTTCGAATAACAAATCAAATTCAGCTGACCATACAAGAACAACGATGAGTATAAACGCCTTTCACCACATCTCTCGTCTTGGAGTGGCTGGGGTCTTAACAGTGACGGATTTATCACTTGATAGACCCCAGGTGCAATTCATGTATGAGGCCCCTAAGCCCCAGGTTTTTTTTTAATTTCACGCTTCTTTAAAAAATTTACTTTTATCCAGAATTTTATGATTTTTCGTTTTTAGATGTCGAGCTATCCACGTTCGCACTTTCATTCAGCAACTGGTGGTTTCTCGTTTTTTTGAGGCTCGCTCCGCGACAGTTTGAAAGCCCTACGCGCACTCCTTGGGTAAATCTACCACTGGATCTTAGATATACAGCACTTAAATTGTTTATGGCACCCTGTATATTGCCGGCTATCCAGCCAGCGCATGGTACAGACGATTTCGCATAGCCAGCAGTAGGGTATGTCCAGGTGATAATCTGCCGAATTCAGATACACCTAGTTCTCAATTCCAGAAAAGTGTACTTACCTGATTTTTCAAGATTCTGGAGTAGATAGTCCTGACAGAAATTTGGCATTTGAAGACTTGGATTTGATGAAAATATTGGACAGGAATACTATCTATGGAAACGGCACATTCAGTTCTCAGTGTATTCTTTCAGCATTACATCTGGCATGCCAATGTTGGTAATTCCTATTCCCCTTGCATTTACATTATTTTACTAGGAAAAAAATGCCAATCTACTCTAAAATGATTGAAATACTAAAGTATATACTCTCAAGTGAAGCTCCACAGAGTTTCGATTGAATTTGAAAAGGCCTGTATCAGTTCACTTAACAATGTTTTTCCATTTTTTCCAATGATGTCATTTTCACTTTTGCCAAAGTCTCATCAGTGTTGGCCCGAGAGTTAAATTAAGACATTGAAGTTAATCTGAAGTTAAAATCGTTTGCTACAGCAAATACATGGGGCTTTGCGCCGAGCAATGAAGTAAAACCAGTGTTTGGTGTAATTGCGGATTCTAATCCAGATTAAGACAAGCTTAACTAAATTTTTATCTACTTCGTCTCCACATACGTTGAAGGTGCAGCTGGCTGAGATCCACGATTCACTGTAAGAATTTAGAATCATAATGAAGCTGCTGATAAAAAGACAACCTGCTGTTGTGAAGGATTTTACAAAGCATTGAACTCTATTGTCCATTGTAGTTATCCACGTGTCCGGTGTTTATTGGATAGGCTTGAAAGGCATCTCGCATGCTACAAACACACATTGGAAAAAGTCAAAGTAGATCAACCAAAAATAAGTAAGAAGATATAATATGAAGCTTTACGTGAACAAGTCGCCCACGTTTCATCATTAACGGCAAGATAAGCTTAGGTTATTGAGGCAAATTGCTAATTTTCACTATTTATGTAATATGGGTTTGTGACAGGGGTTCATAGAATTGCCTGTTTACCCGTTTTTTTTCGAATTCACATTCCTTTTTATTATAAATACATATTGTTTTGAATGGCAAGACAATAAAATATGTGAGTTGAAAATATGTACCAGCCTTAAACTCCGAACGAACGACCGAAGCACATTCCTCTTCAGAGATCTAGTAAGCTTTGGGGTAAACACCATACTATCAAATTTGTCTTAATTCTTACAAAAATCATATTTTACAGGCCACACGCATAATATAATACATGCATTATTAAGAGAAAAGATCACTCACCGATTTCAGCAAACCTCGGCATCAAGTCTTTCCCGTGCGACGGCATGGTGGCCGACATGAGACCTGCAGACGTCCCGCCGGCGCCGCCGAGTTCGTGCGGCGGCCTCTGTCGGGCTACAGCGATGCCCACCGGAATCGAACCTGGTAACAGAACGGAATCAGTTCACGGCTAAAAATATGAATATACATATACATTCGGATCGGATTCGAATTAGGCATTACATTTTATGATGGAACTATTGATAATCGATAAGAATATTAGCACGCGAGGACTCGGCTCGACAATCATTAATCATGCTAATCATTTTTTCTCGATAGTTTGACATTATAAACATATGTTTTTAAATATATCATATATAATACGCCAGAATTTATAATAAATATACGAACAATAAATGCGATAAAATTAATTGAGAAAGTATTGTAAGTTGTGCGTTTAAAATACGATCCGGTGTGTATGTAATCGCGACCGATTTCGTTACAAATTATTAAGCTTCAAGGGGAAAAAAGAAAAAAGAATTGTTATTATTTTAAAAACGAAGAGCGGCGGTACGGTGCGTATTAAAAAAATGTATCCGGAACACAGAGCGATCAACAGGTACGATAACGAAATGTTCATTCGCGCCCGTCGACTCATTTTGCACTCCACAACAGACAGTGTGTACACAGTAAACTGCGAATGCCGCGCCGCTCTGAAACGAATTTGAATAATTACATACACAATATCGCGCCGCATATTATACTGCCCTGATACAAATTCTGTTGAACGCGTAACAAAAACAAAAGAAGCTGCAAATCGTAGATTGAAATAATTGTCTCTTTCTTCTTGAGAACTTGAAGGCGAAATCCATATAATGTATGTATGCATAAATACTCTAACAATTTTTGTTAATGAAACTTTTTTAAAAAGTGGAATACGTTAAAACATAAATATGCATGTACATGACGTGACATGACGTCGAGGAATGAAATGAAAAGTTCAGGGCGCACGCGCAATCAGTCCCGTCGTTCGCGCCCGAAGTCGGAGATATCCGACATCAGCGCGCTTCGCATGCTAGCCTGATACTTTCCGATACCGAAATGCGACGCCCTCCCATTGAATTCGAACTTATTTTTTTTATCATCGCCCATATATCTGCTCCCGAGTTAGAGGATTCTAATCTCAACGGTGTGAATATGATCTATCGCCCCAGAAATGAAGTACCTCATTGTAAATAAGATTTTTTGACTTGGATTATTTCATTTGTGAGAATCGATTGTCAGCCGATCGCTCAGCCCGTCAGGGATCCGGTCCTGCATATTAAAAATCTTAAAAATAGATTATTAGAATCAATATAGGCTACATAATATAGTGTTTATGGTAGAAAATTGATTTTAAACTCAAACTATAAAACTCAATGTTGCCCCTTTCGGTCGGTAGAAATGTGCATGCATTCATTATAAATATGTAATTAATTATATGACTTCAACATGCATCGAGGAAACTTTTCATCTTTAAAATGTCACATTAAAACGGCGAAATAACACTACAAATTATTCCGGTTGGTTATATCATAAATTATCCATGGAAAATTTCATCTCGATTTGTCATCTTCAGACAATATTAAAATAATGTGTGATTCTTTCTTGGCAGTATAAAGAAAAATATGAAAGGCTGTATGTTTTAGCAGAGTTTCTCAATTTTGGTCAATGTGACCCCTGGAAAGCACGGAGCCTTTTAAGAGTAGCACAAACAAAAATTCAAATTTGGGGAAGCTGACCAAACTGTAGGGATTATTTGTGATCGGACAGATTTTACATGTGATCTAAAAAAATAACTTTGAAAACGCAATATCCCCTAACAATTTTTCTCGAGCAAATGTTGGGGCTGGGAGACACAGAAAAATATTTTCCTCAAAAGTGAGTCAAAGGCAAAAAAGGGTTGAGATGTCTATTGATCGTTGAGAATAGATTGGCTAAGCGACTATACTCTCGTGAACACAGTGGAACCTCGTTCTCGGTGTCGTTCAAATATTATAGTACCGTCGTGTTTTGCGATGGAGTGAAAAAAAAATTTAAACGCTTATACAAAAAAATATATATATGTTATATTCTGATAATTATTGTAATTACAATTTTATTCTATATATGTATCCATTATTTGATACTTCCGGATTCGTATGTTTCCCGAATTTACAGTTATTTTTTCTTCCATCCCTTAAGAAACGAAGAACCGAGGTTTCACTGTAGTTTCACTATTCCCTCGACAGCACATCGAGTCGGCGTTTTTCGAAAAATAAACAGACGGCAAAGTGTACAATTTTGAACATACATATTATTTATAGGAAGAAATAAATTAAGTGCCAGCAGATTAAACTATTTTTTTCCATTTCTAAATTTAACGTTACATATTCATGAGCCGTATTAAATCTAAATTGTCAACCTTCCGAGCTATAGTCACTGTGACAAGACACCTGAGAAACTTGAATTCTCCGAGTGACTCGGAATTGTACGAATACTATGGATTAGGCGCCGAATATTCTTTTGAGTCGCAATGCAGGAATATGTATCTGACAAATCACAGTGATCGTTGAAAAGAGTGCAGTAAATACAAGGCGACGCAAGAACGTCCAAAGACAAACGGCTCAGTACAATATATTGCGACGACACATAGCCATCACACTGCGAGCTCACGGTCCCAATAGGAATTGCTGGAGCAGCCTTCGACCGGAACTCACAGCCGAAGGGAGCACGTACTGCAAAATATAAGCGCCGATATGTTGTTGATTTTATTCTAGTGAACACTCCCTCGTTCCCAAATACTTCCCCAAAAATGGTTCGAGCCTTGCTTAAAAGGACCCCTGGCCCCCGAGGGGCCAGATGAACTCAGGTTGAGGAACACTGTCTATACTCTATAGCATGGCATCTTAGATCTGAAAACAGACACAAGAAGCGAATTCTAGTGCTATAGTATGACGAGACGAAGAATTAAAACGAACAGTACGCCGCCCAAGATTGAAAAAGTAGGGCTCGGTCACGTGACGCGGAATCCTCGACAGTTTCAGCCCGACGTGAATACGTTTCAAGCCAGCCGCCGGATTTAATGTATTTCCGTTGTATGCCGTTAATTATCATCCACGTAATATCAAATTGTATAATTATAATACTCGCACATAGTAAACAGATCTACGGGACGGCGGCACGACACGAAAGGATGTGAGAAGATTCATTTGCCGAGTGGATTGTCGGAGACATGTGCGGATGGATATGCTCAGCTCAGAGAGCTGATATGGAGGAAGGATATGAAGCGATTTTAAGCCTCCGGATCCTAATTTCGATGCTCATAACTCAAGTCGAACATAGAGATGTCAGATATAAGCGAACGATGTTAAAAATATGTTTGTAGAATTATTGCACTGACCGTTGCTGATGGACCCGGCTATTGTGGTGACCGGCAGATGAGACAGGTCAGCGTTCAATTTAGTGACCGCACATCCGGTCGGAGAGTTTTGCTCCAATTTGACTATGGCGTCCGCGTGCAACTGCGGTTCCCTCTTCACCTGAACTTGAAGACTGGAATTACTGATACCGGAGACCGGTAAAGTGGCCCCCCACGTCACAGGATTTGTCCGACTGCAACCGCCGTTATTCGAATCGGTCGTCAGAAAGTGAGGATTCTTTTTTGGAGATTCCGCGACGCAAGAGTTGCAAGGCTTTTTCGTTGCGCTCGTAATATTTTCTGTTTTTATCGTCAGAGGATGAATTCCGTTGGAATTGACGTCAGATCTGACTTCCCAGCATCGGCCATTGTTTTGAATGTCTCCCGGTCCACAGCAAGCCGCTATCGATACAGGATTCGAAGTGAAACACTGCTGTTGCTGCTGTCTCGAGGTGATAAACTTGGTCTCGTCTAATTTCTTGAAGGCTTGGACGCTCTCAGTCTGCTGCTGCTCTATGAGGATGCCGTTGGTGTTGTGATGATTGAAGGTGTTGACGACTTCCAGGTGAAGAGGAGAATACGGCGATCCGGGCGGAGGCGTCGGCGCACCGAGACCGCCCATCGCGTAGCTGCCCGTCGCCGCTGAGAACAACGACTCGGACACTGAAAGCGAGGAAAGAAAAAAAAACATTACTTAATACATATGACAAAAAAAGTCCAATTTTTTAAATTTGTCAGATATGGGAATCGAACCCGCATTCCCCGGATTGCTAGACGCGCATGCTAACCTGCACGCTACCGGATAGACTAGTATTATTTATTGATAATATACTGTCTCGTAATATATAATAATAACATATTTAGATAGTCCTTAGGAAAAAATCGAAAAAAGCTGTAGAAATTCACATACTACGTCACCGTGGTTCGAATGCGAGGAGCGATTTTCTTATTATGTCGTGCGCACTGCCATTCCGTGCGGAAAGAATCGGGGTCGGGCCTTCGCACCGGTCATCTCCCCTAAATGTTCGGGAATACTTATGAATGCATCCAGAGCCCGCTGGTTTGAGCCCCTTTAGAAGATACAGCATTTTCTCCAATTTTTACCGCCATAATTTCTCTACATTTGTGCGAACGAATTTTGTTACGATTAAACTTTGCGATATCGACTCAATCGACATTCACAGATACACATACATATCGTTACATTCCGTCACCTAATTACACGCGCCCGGCGACAATTCTTTCGATGTCTAATCAGAACGTCGCTTCTCAAAAAATATTTGAACGTTCCGAGTGCGCTCATTCAGGGTGCGAGCGTACATCGGCAATAGGACCGCCGTCGACCGATGCGTAAAACTAGGGGGTCGCCGCCCCTCGCGATTCCCGGTCGATAATATCAGCGAATGAAACTGAACACCTCACAGCTGTGCACGTCCAGGCAACAGAGAACGAGGGTCAGTTGAGACGAGTGATCAGTCGCACGATTTATAAATAAAGTGACGGATCAGAAGCGTCTCAGCGATACATCGATACACCGCTGAAGGTAGAAGAAGATCACCATAAAATGAGGGCTGCATAAGTCGCTAAAGCACCACAAAACTGACCACTCACGGTACCCATACATCTACAACCGAGAACGTCAATCCGAGACTCGATTAGGATTGAGGTAGGCCACACATCACCCGGTCCGCGTCGACAGTTGTGCACTGTCAGTTTGATCGATAGGCTTATATAACATGCCCCGCTCGTGTGTGACCCGTGTCAATCATAATCGTCAGACTTAAAATGACAGTCTTTGGACTGCTGTCGGGCTGCAGGTGTATGGGTACCATTATTCTTCCGATCGGTGTAATTACAGCGCCCATACTCTGCATATCAAATATTAGATGATGCCGATATGACCTACGGTACGTAGAAGCATTTGAGAGGCGCCCGATCAAACGCTGTCTCGCTGCAAATTAAAATATATCTTGACTGCACCGTCAGAAATAATACGCGCCGAAAACCGAGTGTTGTATCGATTTCGACTGAAAGATCAGTGCTTCGATATAGATGACAAAAACATTCCGGGGATATTGCGGAAGTGGCTGTCATTTTTGTATGACCTCGAAGAGCGGGTCGTCGGCCGCGTAAGAGTAATAAGCCCGCGCTGCCCAGCAAGCGTACATTTGTGCCGACAAATATCAGTACTCAGTAGCGAATGTATTTACAGAAGGTAATTATATCTTTGGGATGGCAGGATATTTCGTCACGCCCACAGTGAACTCGCAATCATCAAATATAATTTATCGCTGTACTCGATAGATTTTCTTTTTTAGTGCAATATATAATATTTCATACCACCAGGCTAACATATTGGACTCTCGGAGAAGAGAAAGTAGAAGATATATCCAACAATATTGTACAATTTGTTCGACAACTTAATCCGAATGTTGAAAATGAAGATGTAGTTCAACGTTTGGAAAATGATTTCTAGGAACTCGCAAACCTAGACTCGCTATCGAGGAAGAACGAGTTACGAGCTGCAGAATATAATTTAAACGAGTTGTAAGAACTAGATAATCTCGAAGAACCGCCCGGAATAATGTATTAAAAGACGCGGCTGTAGCCTTTCGCTAAATCAATGATGGATTTCATTCAGCAATTTGAAAATACGGACTCGGACACCGTCAGACCTTCGACGACGCGCCACCTCATTCGGCGAGCACTCTCCTGTTGTCATGGAATTTATAAGGAAGAGAAACGAACCTGGACATGTTTACATAAATGATATCAGAAAAACAAACAGTCGAGCATTAGAACGAAGACGAAAAACCTCAGGAGTTATTAATGGATGTCGGAAGCGCAGATGATGATAACACTTCAGAATAAGTGTTATAAATATGTATATTAATGCATTATGTGCGGTTAGCATTTGTATTTTGAAATAAAATTATTAACATACGAAACACCGTTTATGTATATCATATACATATTTCTAATTGTTTTTTTGTATGAAATTCGCAGTCCGACGCGACGGGTTCGTTGTCGTAAATCGAAAACTGACAGTGTGCGCATAGAGCGTAGATACCGATGCTTATTATGTTATTCGTAATCGATGGCTTAATCTGTAAACCAGCCAATTCTATTTGTGTAAATTTTCAGGAGCAACAAAAATATTTGGTGAATATATATTATGTTTCCGTATACTATACCAATAGTTTCGAAAATTATGATCCGCTGAACTTGAAAAGGTTTTACACACTGCAACACATTTAAAGATCTTCTTGCTAGTCAAAATTAGCCAACCTAAATTACAGGGTTTGTGAAGTGTTCCATTGCATAAAAAGTTTGGGAAACCCTACTGTGGCTGGCTGTCGGCTGGCGTACGCTTGTGATTTTAGATATTTTTTTTTTGTGAATTTTGTGCGTTTTGTGAGCGGTAAAAAAATGAAAGCCGAATAAAATGCCGTAATTAAATAGATTAGCTTAGCCAGTTTGCAGATCCCAAAGTGAAGCATATGGATCTACACACTGCTAAGAGATTCACTCCGAAAGTGGATATACGGATCTCCACAATTCGAGGACATTTTGACAGAATATTTTTTACGAGAATCGTTCGTCAGACAATTGGTTGACCCAATGTGCATCCATCATTCATTTTTGGATTTTTGGAAATCCGGCAGATATGGGAACCGAGCCCGCATTCTCCAGATTGCAAGGCACGCACGATAACCTCTACCCTACCGAAGAGACAGATGCAGATTGAGCCATCGATCACCGAGATCACCGACGAACTCACTGCGTTGTTTCGGTTTGCAGCCATAAAATGCAGAACCATATTATGAAGAATAATAAAATGAATAATTCAGATAGAAATGAAATATCTGTAACGAGCGAAATGCATATTATTATTGGCGCGGTGTTTCATCATTTCGTCTGAACTCTCCCGGGTTTTCGATCCCCTGACCCGCAGTCCGGCCGTCGTCGGATAACCGTGTATATAAACGTCAATTGCTGAAATACCGATACTATTTTTAACTTGATTGATCATTGAGTTACCTTTATGAAAGTGCGTCGCGCTGGTCGTCGTGAATCTCTGGGCACCCGAAGGCGCGTGACTGCCCGCAGGAAACACCGAGTATACTCCGAATCTTCCCATCCCTGAAAAAGAAGAGAAAAACATTACTAACATTAATTTGCCGAACGGTTGGTTACCCGATGCGCCAAATATTAATCGGGGACGCCGAAACTGAGCGACGGAATTCCGGCATCCTACTACAACACTGTTCGCAGGGCGTATTCGACGCCGCATCAATCATACACCCCATATAAAGAACGAAAATGATAAAAGAACATTTTTAATAACACAAATTTTCTCTCCCTAAGTGAACATATTCCAAGAATCTCTTTCGCCCGCCAGTATTCTTGCGTCCTCCCAGGTCATACCTGGATCCCGTAACTCTGCCGAATATATTCTATAGATAGTATTTAGCGGCCTTCCGGGACGCCGACGACCGGTCGGCTTAA
>JAGVSQ010010275.1:0-13026 GCA_022683975.1 Rhyacophila evoluta
GCCTTTCGGCATCTTCAGGCTACATTATATGTGGGCGGTGAGCGAACATATACATTGATATTGTATCATGAGGGCTATATTTCCAAAGTAAAGTTATTCCACTATGCCAAAATTTAAAGGAGACCATTTTAAATAAGTATTTTTGAATAAAACAAAACCATATAGCATGTAAACCAGTAGAAAAAATCAATTTCGAAAGTCTCGAAAACAAAACTAAACATTGAAAAGATATTACATAGTTATTTTATACAAAAGATACTCAAAATGTTTTCTTAGTGGAATAAGTTCATTTTGTAAATGTACCCTTCGTGTATACAATATTTATATCGTGGAAAAGGCCGACACAGTCGTGTAATCTTTTTCCTGCTTGTGGCTTTTTGAGTATGTATATTTATTTACACTTACATACACAGAGTTCAAGGGTAGTCAAAAGACGCACCTTGTTTTTCTACTTTTATTAACACGCCTTTGACACGAAGATTTTTGATCGTTATTGGAAATTTCCCATCGGCGAATATTCGTTTCACGATTCATTTTTTAAATATGCAAATAACGCGACTAATGGGAACAAAAATATTATGCCCGACCTACGACCAAAAGATTAATTATCAAGTTTCACAAATGGCATTAGATAGGATTAATAATTGATTTATTTATATTTGTTTAAATTATTACGTGATGAAAAACATGCATCGCCTGTACTGAATGCATCAGCTGAGTTGGGTTCCGGCGGTCGCGGATTCAAACCCCGCTGAACGGTTTGGTGATAACCAATCCTCGTGTAAAATAATGTCAAGATGCATTTTGTTTCGTTTCACGCACTGTGAATATGGCTCAGTTGTAAAAAAAACGCAGTGTATTGTGCATGCCAATATTGAGGAGCATGCAACTCACCTTGTTGGTTTAGTCACTTTATAAAGTATTTTTTAATTTTTAGAAATATTTTGTAGCATTGGGACATTTTCGCATTAATACATACTTTGTATATGTTTTATAAACATATATGTGAAACAAAACATGCCAATATTACGAAAGATTTCAAAAAAATAAAAATATACTCTACCGAATGACTGAAACCAACAAATCGAGTCACGTGCCCTTGCAATATTGGCGACGATATTTAATATTGCTACATACACACATGTACAAGTTACACAACTCGATCCATATTTTCGTTAACCTTTAGAAGTGTTTCGGGGACAGTCGATTTTGTCGGTAAAATATATTAGTCCACATTGCTGCCTTCTTCACTCACATTTTATCATAGCTAGCCCGGAATATGAATACACAATAATATACAGTTTATTCAGGTTTATATACAAACTAAAACATTGTTGCATCGTTCAGATTTGACTTGGCTCAGTCGGTAAAATAAGGAAAGACACGCATGCGCGCGCGCGCCCTTGCAACATTATCGACGGGGTCAACAAAATATGGCGCGCTAAATAACGTTTCCCTCGCGAAAATGTCGCGCTACGTCACCCGATCGTCACGTTGAACTTGCTTTCAAACAAAGGAAAACAACGCGTATCACATTAAGTTACATTACTTAAATTATTATTTTTGTGACATTTTGTCTCTGCGAATTCTCACCATATATAACAATAATTTTCCACAAACTTACGTTTAAAAACTAAATATCTATTCTCGATAAACACCTTTGATAAGCTGATATGATTATTGCATTATCGCTCGGCCTCGCTGGAAACATAACTTCCTACTTATATCATAAATGAGCATTTTTCCAACTATAAGCTATTATTTATGGAACATGTCGCCTTATACAATAAATGATCGATTATAGCAATACTCAGTCGGAAATGAATATTAAACATGTCGTGGTGTACTGAGTATACATGAAATATCATGTGTGTTATTCAAATAATCTGTATATTGAATGAGCGCATGCAATAATAATATAAAACAAAATTTAATGAAACACATTCCAAGTTTGTTTCACGAGATGTTTATAATAAACTAAACTTAGTCAGTTTATTAAATTGTAACAACCAAATATAAATGAACAGTCAACTGTTCATTAAAGATATTTAATATAAACTGCCAATATTGAGCGGTTTTATTTTATCTAAAATAAGTTGTAAAAAAATAAATTTTGAATAGATTTGGGTGAGAATCACAGACGATTTAAAATTAATATAGGGATACAATAGCAGTACCAAAAAAACCTGCTATAAACTTTCATCTTATAAAATGACCCATCATATAAAAAATTTACCGCTTTAAATATTGTCTGTATTTTGTTATTTATTCTTTGCAAATATTTTACCGAATGACGTAAAGGAGTAATGGAGTGGACTTTCATTGTTTTTTTTCGTTCCAGGATGATGACGATGACGATATCGTCGGAGTAGTCGGATCCCCGGAAAGAAGCGCTCCTCAACCTTTCCCCAGAAGTTTTTCGAAAGGCACACCGACCATTGCAAACGGGAATAGTACACCAAAACCTTGGAAAAGAACAGGTATATTTTTTATATCATCGTCAACTGATACAATATTATTAAAACACAAATAGCCACACTTTCTCTAATTTACTCTGTTGAAAGTTTCAATGTTTTAAATTAAAGTATTCGCAAAACGTATGACGTGTCACAAGTGTAAATAAATACTTAATATATCACTAGCACAGTGTACATAAAATATAGTTTCAATAAGTGTTTAGATGCTACTTCCTTTCAATACTTTAGAGCTACACGTTTTAAATTATTCACTTATTAAAGTTATCGTGAAAACCTCGCTTATCTTTACTGAGCCAGAATTTAACATAAAATATAATATTATTTATGATGCAAAATGACCATGTGTATACTGATGAACTATTATCATAATTTTTCGATATACTTTACGACCATCTTCGTGAAGATTTTTACACCTTGTAACTAACCCAACTGTTAAGTCAATGAAATAAATTTATCGGACACTGGTTTCAGGTAATGCATTTATTTATGCATAAGTTTATCCAGAGAGATTTATTTGTTTCTATGATATATTTCAGCGTTTCTTAACATATGGGTCTCAGCTTGATATGTTTAATGGGTCGCAAAATATTCTAAGATAGAAATATTCTTTTGATAAACTACTGTAGTTCTTATTCTTGAAATATTGAGTCGCGAAACCATAACCATTGCCCTAATTGGGTTGCGACTCAAAAAGGTTAGAAACGCTGAAATATTTTGACGGCGAGTGCTGTTTGCGTGTCAGATAGAACATGCGGAGTACCGGTCTTACGTTAGTTGAGTCCTGACTCCTGGGAAATTCATGCAAATCGATGCGTTATCTGTGTCCAGAAAATTTGTAACAATGTGCTGCGGTCAAATGAGACCTAATAAGTGTTGCCTTGATGAAACAGATAGTCCTCCTAGAGCTCCGCCTCGAACGAGGGTCACACATGACGAGTACCATCATTTCTGCGACAGCGCTCTCGAATGTAGGCAACATAAAGTTCTACCTTGCATCTGCTTTGTTCTTATGGCATGATACCCTTAGAGATCCGCAAAATTGCAATCGACTTTCAGTTTCAATTTAATTTACAATCCATTTACAGCTTTCATAACGACGCTTACATTTTGTTTCAATTGTTTTTTTTTCAAGACTCCCTCTTTTTTTTAAACGCAGAATTTTATTTTTTATTATTACAGTAAAATATATTATGTTATGTTTAATAGTATGCGAACAATAGTACTGTCGGAAATACTGCATGCCATATCAAAAATAAATATTCTATTCTAAATATTCTTTCTTTTTCCATATATTTTTTTTCTTGTTTTGCATATCTATTATTATGAAATTCAAATATTTTCTTGCATGCCAAATAATAAATAATATTCATGATATAAGTGTCATAGAATAGATAACATCGAGTATTAAAGTATAAATGGTTTTATATTCTGATTATCTTACCACATTAGCATATGACTTGGCGACGCAGTGTCCGTCTCGGAGAGCTTCTATGAGGAGGCATACAATCGTAGCTTGCAGCAACCCCACAGATGCCCTGAACGTCTCTGGATCACAATCAGTACCCCAATCTAGGTAACTTATATTCTTTTAATGACAGTAAACATTAGTCTATTTTACAAACATTAAATATGAAAGTACATATTGGCAGTTTTTACTTATGTTATGACACCTCATATAGAAAATTATCAATACATGTAACACTATTTCATGACTTGCAAGGTATGAATGATTTACAACTAATTCCACTAAACAATCCAACCATCTTATGTTTGTTGAAATCTAAAAACGATTGTATATCCGACCCCAATCAAGAATACACGGTTAATAAACCATTAAATTGTTTTCAGGCCTGACTCGAGACAATCAGGAATATCTGCAGCGAGTAGCGAAATGGACGGAGGAGTTCTCGGTACGATGGGGGGCACATTAGGAGGGACTCCCAATGATATTTCTTGGTCGAGAAACTCGCTCCAAGATGAACTAATCCAGTCGGTTAGTGCACCTTCCAAAGTGAGTGTTGTAGCATTGCTTCATTGGTATTAGTACTCGTCTCGAAACTGGTGAGAATATAAATGCTTTCTGCGAGTGCTATGCCATGCAAATGCTTAAGTACATTTGATTAAAGAAAGTAGTGACATTGTACGTAGATATTCTTTTAACATGTGTAATCAGGGATACTTGATTTTTTGTTATGAAAGATTATCCCTTAAAGAATTCATTAAACATATATATGCATCGAAGGTCAAGGAAGGCCCTTGAAATTTGTTCGAAAATCTTCATTTAGTTCTTTAATTATCATAAAATTGTATCACACTACAGCATAGAAAGTGTTTTTCCCACACAGTTATGATCATAATCAAATGTTCTGTATGCAGTGGGTGGGTTTACTGCATGCAGCGAAAAAAAGAACCTAATTAAAAGTCAAAACATCCATTTCCATACTGAGTACTCTCCGTAGATATGAATAAATTATTCTTCATTTGCTACAATTTTATCATTATAATTCAATCACCTTTAGGTTGCATGCATGTAGGATTTTAAAACTGAAAATAAATCAATCTATGAAATTAATGAAAACGCCTCTTCCTTTGGCTATGAAACTCAAATACCATACAACATATACTCATCTATGAAGAAGCATGTCATCATATAAATACTATGATTTGAATAATTGCGCTGTAATGCTAGAGTAATGTATGAATAAGAAGCTAGAAGTTAGCACGCTCTGCCGTAATTTGATGACAATTATTTATCGATTGAGAAAAATTAAATTAAACTTTCTACTTTCAGAAACAATGGCAAGATGCTATGTCTTTAGATGAGCGGTTATCATTGACTTTAGAAGAAATTGTACATATAAGATCAGTTCTGACAAAAGCGGAGTTGGAAGCCTTACCCGTCGAAGGAAGAGTCAAAGAAGATGTTGAAAAAAGAAAAGTGAGTTTCCCTACCCACTTTCTATTCCCATACTGTTTATCAATCAAATCCAATGGTTTTAGGAAATATGAGAGGAAATTTATGTTATGAATTATCATTTTTCAGGTTTGTTTCCTTTGCCTAAAGACACGATTTGGACTATTTGGTCCTTGGGGACAGAGATGCAAATTGTGTAAGAAGAGTGTTTGCACAAAATGTTATTCAAAGGTAAAACATAGGAATCAAATATAATTTATAATTTATAATGCATATATATAATCCTTTCAAGTTTTACACACACGCGTTTCACTAGAATAGTCTTTGATCTGTAATGTTATATCAAATCATTTTCCCACAGATGCGCATACCAACAGAGCATTTCTCTAACGTGCCAGTGGTCCTCCTCAGCCCCTCATTGATGCCATCTCCTGAAGATGAGATGAATGATTCGTTTCCTCGATCATTGATGGCACGTCTAATTTCACCGGAACAACACCATGTAAGAATATATTTTAAGCATGGAAAAGTTTGTGATTGTTGATGAGTTATTTATCCGCAGTGTATATTAAAATGTATTTATGTATGAAAAAAGCCATATTGATTTCGTCACTCGATAAATAAAATTATTACGGCTTATGAAGAATAGATTCATTCAAAATTATGGTTTCCAGGACCGTTCTGACAACTCAGTAGGCAGTGCTCCCAACAGTCCTTCAATGCAGCGAAATAATCCATCATCATCGATGGCCAGATCTCTGGAAGGGACGTTGAACACCTCCCCTGCTGCTCAGCTTCCCCACTCATATGTGCAGAGCGCTCCAGGATCCAGAGGAGGATCGTCTATGGGCTATGTACCTGA
The DNA here is from genome assembly GCA_022683975.1 of Rhyacophila evoluta. Taxonomy (NCBI): domain Eukaryota; kingdom Metazoa; phylum Arthropoda; class Insecta; order Trichoptera; family Rhyacophilidae; genus Rhyacophila; species Rhyacophila evoluta. Next base: position 6,254 of record JAGVSQ010010275.1, read on the forward strand.
ATCCACTCACCCTTTGCCCGCAACAGGTAGCATAATGACTAGAAGTATGGAGGGACCCCAAAGTTTGCCGGTCAGCAGTGGAAGTCCTCATCACACTTTAGATAGAAGGTAACTATCTGCTCTGAGAAATGATTCTATTTGTGAAACTAGTTTGAAAAATGGGCCTCTCATCGATAATGTAGGCTACTTACTATCGGTAGCTGTCATATGAAATGACCAACTGGAAGTTTCATTTAGTGCACTTTTCATTTAACCCCTTATTGTCTAAGAGATATACAATATAGTACGAGTTATAAATATTTCTGTTCAGTGTCGACTTATATGAAAAAATTTATTTCCAAAGTGAAATCGATGTCTGATGTATTGGAAAAATCTTTGTGATATTTTAATTATTTACACTTATTTCTTGTGAAAATAGCAAAATTCAAGTAATTATATTATTTATAATTTTCAGAAACAGATTTTACCGCGGTGCCACGCTGGCAGGTGGCGTCCGGGCATCGGATAGACTACGAGGCGTTCAGATGATCGTATGTCACGACTGCAAGGCCATGGTGCTCCAAATCATCAAGTCTTCGAGAACGAGCAGATCTGCCACTAGGAATCATACCATCAGGAATCTAACGCTGAATTTATCACCAGTGTATCACTAAATAATGGACGCATACCTTTATGGGGATGTGATCTTTTAATTAAATTTTTAGTGATTTCACACGGATATCTAGGCAGAATATATTTCGAGATTGGCCGAAAACATTTATCGAATTCTTCCGAAGCTATACAAATATATTACACGTTAGCCTATTGACAATTTCAAATTACATAAGTATTGCGAACAAATAAATTTTAAATCAATTTTTTTAACAGAATCAACCTACTCCAAAGCCTGTTCACTTAGTGTTTTTTATGGGTGCAAATATTTTGAGATCTATCTGTTTAATAGTATTCACGCAGTAAAGTCTTGTCATTTCACAATATTTACAGGAGTAAATTGTTACTGTAGCTGCAATGTTTTGTTTCCAGGCAAAGGGACTTTGACACTTTTATTAATGAATATGTATTTTATCCTGAATACTTGCAAAGTGCGTATATCGGTTACATAATATAGCGCTGATAATATTAATTCTGTGTAGTTAGTTTTATCATTGGAACAATCTGAATATGCATTAAATTACAACACAATCCTCGGTGACCCTCCATGGCACGTACCAAAGACATAATAAAATAAGATTATCTGTGTAAGTAAGTAGGCACCTACATTGTATTTAAACATTTCTTTACGTGTTAAGCTATTTTTATATATTAGTTCATTGAAAATATTAACTTACCAACTTTTTGTTAAACTGATGACGTTTTCATGTTTCAATACCTATTTGATTCTCTTAATTACAATATATTTCTTATCATTTCTTATTGATTTAAAAGCATTACTTTTATAGCCGCATCAGCTCTGAACTTTGTATAAATATAGCTGGAGTGATGCATATAATGGCTAATTTTTTTTTAAATATACATATTTTATGTTTTAGCAACACTATTTTCACACAAAGACCTTTTCCAATCTTATCTGTTTTCAAAAAAGGCTATAAATCATAAATATTTAACACTAAGAACCAAAGAAAATTGTTTGATAGGGAAGTTGTTGATAATTGATATATTTATTCAAAAACATCCTTATTTTGATAACAACTATATATAGGCGAAAATAATAGTTATTGTGACTTAAAATGATATTATAGTTAATTAGGTATTGAAAGTCTTTATCACTACGAATCGGAGGAATAACAACCGAGTTGAGTCAAAGAGGCACTTGGAAGAGTTATCTGGCACAAATGTATATTATACAAAAAAATACTTAAGCATAATATCCAACTAAAAATTATTCAAATAGGTTTATATTTCCTCCAGATAATTATGATCATTCAGCGCATATCGATACTTTTCCATCAAAAAACTGTCACTTAATTTGTTTTGATTGAAAGAGAAATTTTTCTATCTAATGCATAAAAATACTTCTTCGTTTTGCATTTAGTTTTTGATGGGACCTTATCAATATTTGTAGTACTTACAATATGTTTGGCTTTTAAAGAGCAGCATATTTTTATAAATATTGTATATTTAAATATTAGGGTATATATTACTTCAGGATTTACTTGCCTATGTAAAAAGAAATTTATACTCTGCAAAATGTTTTTTTTTTTCCTTCAACTCTTTAATCTTCTTCAGGATAATTAATAATATTATTAACAATGCAAATTATTACTCCAGGAGACATGCAGCTTAAAATAGATATTGCAAAAAAATTCTATTAACAAATATTTTTTATATCTTACTAATTATGTTGAGGAATAATCTTTATTTTTCATAGTTCAATCTGACAATAGGACTTTATGACTAGAATTTGTAATTTATATTATTTATTTTCACCACCTTTAGTACATTGTATCAATGATTATTTTCATATTCTTGAGACCTTAAGTAAACCCATATTGGATAAAACCTTCGAATGCTTAGTATTCACTTATGAAATAAATTGACATTAGCGTTTGTTTCATTGAATTTTTTTAAGAACCATTTTCATTTTGTAGCATCAGTTAGTTTAGTACAATTTTATATTATGGTTTAGTTTTATTTATCTTTTTTATTGACAGTATCTTTATCAACAATAAAAATAAAAAGGTCTTTCAACAGTCCAAATAATGCATAAAAAAACTTAAACCTATGAACATTATGAATTTGTTGCTGTCAAATTTTGAAACATTCAAGTCAACTGTAATTAACTTTATAAGTATTTTTATGGATTAAATTATGTTCACTCATCCACCAAACCCTTTCATGAGATACGCAATTAATAATAAGAAATCCACTTATGTCATAATTACATCTAATATTTTATATAGAAATATAATAAATTAAAGCTGAATATTATACTAGTTGCCTCGATTACAGTTCAAGATAGATGGTTAAAATATTTACTAAATTCCTCCCACAATCAGTTTTCTCACAATTTTTCAGTTAAATGACAACATCAAAAAAAAATATTCATTTCATGCAGAGAATGATCATTATATAAATATCATAAAAAATCGTGGATCCCTTAACACTTCCCAATAGTGCTGAAGACAGTTCTTGAATAAAAAATATTTTTAGAAGCATTATATTTGTACTGTAAATCATTTCATGCGGCTAGGAAAAAGAATTTTTCATCACTGTTATTCCTCCAACTTTTTAAATAAGAATCAAATGCTTTGAAATAAGGGAATAAATCAATGGACAGATAGTATTTCTCAGATTTTTTAAAAAACAAATGTGTACAAATATCTTATTGCTCGGTATTTACTTATAATATTCTTTATTTTTCAAAGAGTGGTATAAATCAAAATCTTTCATGAAACAGATAAAAATACACACCAACAAATTCTTATATGTTTATTGTTTTTCAGTCTTTGAAAATATGCACATTACCACTTTGTATGGGAGAAATAGTGACATAGCATTCATCAAATGATCTGATTGTGAGATCCATTTTACAGTTGTATAAAAAATATATAGCATTCATATTACCAAACTCCGAAACACTGGGGATCGAATTAAATATCTTTTTTTTAACTGCCAAATTTAATATTATGTTAAAAATATATTTGATGAGTAAATAATTTCATGCTTACTGTGGCGCTACATTGACCTGCAAATAACTAATTATTTAAAACATTATTTTATCTTTTTTTAAGCCTATATCAAATTAAATGTATCACATAATAAAAGAATCTTTCAAAAATTAATATTTTGCAGAAAATTTCTTCAGTTCCAAGTGGCTTCTAATGCGGAGCACTGTACATATTTTAATTAAAATCTATTTATCATGCAGCTGTTTATTATAATGCTTGAATCTAACTAAGCTAATTGTCAATATTTCCGCATAATGTATAGTAAAAATTATTCAAGTTTCAAATGTTTAAATAAAACGCATAAACTGAATTAATCTCAGGGTAAGGAACCACTTCTAAAATACAACACTTCCCTGTATAGGAAACATTTTCCAACATGCAGGTCAACATTTCAAGACTTGAATTTGAAAAAAAATATGTATTAGAGAATAACTTATAACATACATGACTCGTTTTAATGTAAATAACACTCTAAATATGTATCAACAATAAATACTATTGAAAGTTTATGCTCACTTTTATTTATTTATAATTCTCATATTTCCATCGCTATCAATTGTTATTAATTTACTGTCATATTTGAAAGTCTTCTCACATGCCTCAATCTTCTGTTCACTTTTTCCACAAACATCTGCTAAACTAAAATAATACTCATTCCTGATGGTTTTTATTAGTATTGTTTTGTTTTTTTGAGTATTAGTTTCATGTCTCATGTTTCTTGATTTATTGTGTTCTTTTCATATTATTTATATATTATCATACCGGTACAGCATTTTTTTTAACAATTAGGATATCACCCAAAAGGATGAAAAAGGTGCAGTCTCTTTTGATGATATCACATCAGCCAAGCCACTGTCAAGTTTTGTCAGTAAATCCACCCAAAAGAATATAACCTGTTTTATCATATGATTGATTAGAAACGGCTGTCCTTCCAGCGAAGCAGTCTTTAAGTTGGGTCAAGCCCAGTGATTTTTTTAATGATTTCAAGGTAGAGTAAGTCAGAAATAGGATGACTTTATTGAGAGACGTAGTCCTAGACTCTTACAAAATATTTACAAAGTGATGAAAGAGGTAAAGTTTGTAATAATATTCTCCTTCGTACATCGGACTTCATTTAATACGGTCATATGATTCCATAAAAACTTCGGTAGTACAAATTCGTATTATATGAGATTTGAAGTTCACAAAAAATTAGTGTATGCGTTCCAAAAAAATATCAAAGTTCAATTATATCCTTATATATATAATATAATAAACAATATAAAAATATAGTTATTTGAAATAATATAGATCACTCATGATTGTAAGATTGTAAGTGATAGTGATACTTACAATCCTATTTATTAGACTCGTTTTCAAGATGGGTCATAAGTTTTCATTATCAGAAGACTCTTTTGAGGAGAGAAGAGAATTTTTGGATTTAACCCTTTAAAACTGCATAATTAGCAATTATTTGCTTTTGGCATGTACATCTCTATGATTTGATGATAATAAGCTAAGCACTTTTGTAATTTTCTCTACTTCTAACTTCTTTCCATCATAGGATCATTTTCTATAAAAATCAGCTAACCCCTAAATCTTTTCTAACCGTATTATAACGAAACCGTGTTGTAGAAGTAGTGTATTATACGAGGTACGAGTGTATTCTGTTGTGACTGATGTTTACCTCTTAGCGTGACATCTTCAATTTTGCAACATTGTTAAAATGGATTAAGTGTATACATAGGTTTTGATTTACTTCGAGTAATTTACATTAAGTCCATACATTATCGCATGGTTGCAATTTCACAGACATTTAAACAGTATTTTATCAATACCTAAATTACGAGCTTTAGTCTGAGGTCACATATTATAAAACAAACTATCAATATTTTTTTCAATTATACTATATCTATAATACAAACAAAAATCCCACAGGTGAAATATTGAAGAAAGAAGGAAAAATTTGTACCACTTTTTCAGCTGCACTCCAAACTGCATGTTACAGATAGAAGTGTCACTCAAGTTAGAGAAAGGTATGGAACTTTGAGTTGAAAACATGAAAAAAAATGTTCATAATACATTATGACAAAAAGTATTATTTCTAGATGAAGACATGCACCCGCAACATGAAATAGAAATTTTATTGAAAACTAAAGAAACGTAAAAAATAGATTAAAATAGAGACATGGGATGCACAATGCTGGAAATGAACTCTCGTTGAAACTCCACTGTGTGAAATTATATCAATTCATTGAACTCATTCAGGTTTTTATAATAATCTTCTTTCCCTATTCCATATCAATAAAAAAAAATGGATTACAAAGAAATACAACTCAATTCTTAATAATTTATTTTATTACAATTTAATGACAATGTGACACTCCACCGATCACATTTGATATAACGATACAACAATACTATAGTAAGCCAAATTAGATGTTGCCATAGAAATATTCATCAAGAAAATGGTAATTATCATTTTACCTGTGATCGAATTGTACTACATATGAAGGCATACATTGTAGATTTATTTAAAACAGAGATGGTAATTGTATTTTATATAAATAGGATTTCATCTAATAGTTTTGGCTTAACCTACAACTAAAATGCCAGAATTGAATTCATATGGTGGAACTTCAAGATTCAGAGGAGCAGGGCCTTTGCGTATTCTGCCTGAGGCGTCATAATGACTTCCGTGGCAGGGGCAGTAATATCCGCCAAAGTCGCCGGCATTGGCAACGGGTACGCAACCGAGATGAGTGCACACTCCAATCACAATCAGCCACTCGGGATCCTTTGCTCTAACTTGATCGGTTTCAGGGTCTCGCAGGGTAGACACATTCACAGCTTGCTCGGTAGAAATTTCTCCACCAGTCCTGCAATATAATGATGTTTCCAATCAAAAAAAGCCATGATGTAAATTTAATTAATGAATCAAAAAATTTTAAATACACATTCCAAAATTATCTTGATATTATGTACAGATATTTAACACATTCGCTGCGACATGTTTTTATAGGATAGTGTAGAGGAACTGAAAAAAATCCAATTTTCGAAACCTTAAAATTTTACCAAAAATAGTGTTTTTCAAAAAAATCTTATTTGAAAATATCATTTGCCTAT
>JAGVSQ010010276.1:0-13026 GCA_022683975.1 Rhyacophila evoluta
GAATTTAAAATCAATTTCCATCAAGCACCATCAGTCGAAAATATTAATTGCATAAATCTATGTCATTTTCAATACATTATATATTATAATAGACTATTTTGGTTTCCATATTTGTTTAATATTTTGACCAAAATATGAGGCCATAGTTATGAAGTCATCAAAGAAGACATTCCAACCCCCAAATTTCCTTTCGCAAATTAAAGTGGTGTGTCGGCTAATTCGATTTGGTTGGTTGGTTACGTGGGACGTGGGCAAATTATTCGCATCCAAGTGGGCGTTTGGATTTGACAACGGTGCGGGTAAGACGTAGATAAGAAATAAACAATCCGAGTTGTTATATTACACTATTCTCCGATAATATATATACACATGTGTGATATTTATATCCACTATCACCAAAAAATTAATCACATCAATATCAACACGTTAATCAATACTCGGTATTCTTTACTCAAACAGCATTCAAAAATAGAATCTTTCATAGCAGGCGTAACCAACCTTTTAGACTTAAAATATTTCAGTAAAGAAAGCTATTGTATTTAACAAACAGTTTTTTAAACGTGTGCTGAATAGATTGTCTTACACACCGTGTAAGGTCATATGATAATACGCTTTTAATGGTTCCGGAACAATTGAGAAAATAGAAAAAAATGTTTTGTAGTACATATTTACATTTTTTTTTAAATATCGACTGTGAAAAGGGAAAAGAGCCGTAACCCATACAAATTATATTTTACAGGAGGCACAAAAAACGTTTATTTAATTATTTTGAGACAACGTCAAAATATTACATACGTACAACCTTAAATTACATGAAAAGAAAAACCGGTATTTTATTTACTCAATATGACATTTAAGAAAAACCGATAAACTTGATTACGCCCATCCTTTTTTCAGTCTTAAAAGAAAACTTTAGACGCTAATTCGGCATTTTTAGCTTAGATTCTTTTGATAGAACGTGTATTAAGTTGTATACGTTCCGATTATCGTATAAAATCTATTTGAAAAATTAAGGGTTACGTCTTTTTTTCCTTTCCATAGTCAATATCAACATCATATAGCAAAAAAATCATAAAAAAAATGTAAATGCGATGTTAAATAAATAAATGTACACGTGATCGTGATTTTTTAAATAATTATAGCTGTATGCAATAGTTGTTAAGTCAATATAATAAACGCACTATCCGATCTATAAATAGCCTAAATACCTGTATATATAAATACAAAAAACATATGTAGGGCTTATTCTCAATACCGATATCTTTGAGTTTAAACTATGAGTCATCGATTTTACCAATACACGCAAAGTTCAAAATTATCTACCTTGACATTTCTAAGTCACTTTTATAGAGAATTTTAGTCGGTGACTTTTCGTTCCACGGCAACGATGCGTAGTCTCTATTTCAACGCGCTAACAAGACACTAAAAGTTTTCAGATAAAAAATAGGATGCTAGTCTATGAACTCACCTATACCATCCTAGTATTCCATAACGATATAACTACTTGTAATTTCTCCTGTCATTTAAATACATTGTATCTTCATTAAATAGCCTTGGAAGTAAAATTTGTCTTGTAAAGTGAAAAAAATACTGGGCTTCGTAAGGACTAGCTTCAAGGCATGAACGCATAATGCGTTCACAGATTTTCGGGTAAATCTGGACCTTGACCTGATCCATGTACTCCACATTTTTCGGATTGGAGATAATAAAGATTCATTATTTTGTATACATGTTTCAACTGAATTCAATTCCTTTTATTTTGATGGCAGTTTTTTTGTGATAATAGCATATGCCATTTCCGTTCCGAATGTGAAGTATATAGATCTCCGCAATATGAAGGCATGTTTTGACAGATTAGGCATCTAATCATACATTTTCAGCTTTTTTTTTAAACTCGGCAGATGTTAAAATTGTACAAGCACAATACAAATAAAAAATTAATTGATTTTAAATTTGTATAAAATGTGAATTTTTAAATTCGCTCATGCGTGCTTATATGTATAATAATGATATGAAGCAAGGTTTGTGATCACTAAAGAGAAAACAAAACTATTACACGTGGCTCTTAAAACGTGAAGTATCCGCAAAGTAGAATTGAAGATGCAACAGGGGATCACATTTCGTAGACATATTTTTTTAAAGAATGACAAACGAGCACAGTAAAATCAAAAGATGTTTTTTCTGTTTTCTTTAAAAATGTCTCCAACAAGATGTCACGTAAGCGCCCACATCTTTGTAAAGCAAACTATAATAATGTTTTTATGTATTAACTGTAAGCTGAATCCGCATATTTTTTCCACTGTATTTATCTATATAATAAAAAAAACTACAGACGTATCGAGCAACACAAAAAGTAACTCAATATTTTGTTGATATAAGAAAGTTTTATGTCGATAAATTAGAAACGCTAAAAGGTATGATATACGTATCTAGTTTTTTTTAAAATATATTGTAAATTATAGTTGATAAATCTGGAATGGTTTGCCATTTAAATTAAAAATCAGTTACGTGGATCGGTATTAATACATTTCGATTATTACTCATACAGGAAAAACAAAAATATGTCAAGATCATCAACATGATATTTATTTTAAGATGTCGTGGTAAAAAAATTCGTAAAAATTACTTCAATGTGGAAATTAAACGTATATAAAAAAATTCTAGACTCCCATCTAGGCCAGTTGCTGGATAGTTGGAACGGATATTAATAATTTCGGGTGAAGGTTTTATTTTTTTTCAATCGCTTCAGATGTGGTGCCACATGATAATCCCAAGTTTTCCATCTCCTTCAAGGCGAGCTTAATTAGCTAGGTAGATAAAAGTAGCCTAAAAGCTGTTTTCAAACATTTTACAAAATAACTCAAAAACGACGCATCAATCAAAAAGTTGTCAATGCGTAAGTTATAGAAGTAAAATTATGCATAAAATAAGTACCAATATGATGTATTTTGGTATAGTAGTGTAAGAACCAGCTCACTTCAAAGTTCGTTATTGCATTTTTTGTTATCCAGCATCCGGCCTAATTACTAATATTTTCAAAATGGTTTTAATAGCAAAAAACTATCTGACTGACAAGTTATTTTGTAGTTCATTTCGTTTGACTCTACGTCCTCAATTTAAGCTGGCATCTACTATTCTATAACACAAAAACTTCGCATGATAAGTTTTTCACAATGATGTCATGTAGTTAATACATATCCGGCACTGCCTACCTCACTGTGACTTGTTGGTTTTTACATGTAGAAACAATAACAAAAAAAAACGAGTCTCACTGTTGTATTTAAAATTAAATGGCTAATCGCGGTGTTTCATCTGAAGCTGCGATTGTTTTTTCATCGAATCCGATCTCATATGCAATAATTAAAATTCGTGATGTATCATTTTTGCACGACATAGACAATGAATGTTGCTCTACACCAGTTGCGTAAAACACAACGATCGCGGTCTGCTCAGAGGCTATTCGAGATTTAAATTTTGTATTTATTATTCCTTCACTCAACAATGTTAGAAAACGTTCTTATAACACGTGAAAATCGAAACTATATACAATAAAACTAGATAGATATTAAGTAAATTAGCTATTATTTTCTCCACAGCTTTCACCCCGTAGTTTCACGGCCATATTGTATAGGCTGTGTGTAGAATTATATTATGAATTTGAAATATTACTGACGATCAGAAATTCCACGATTCTACTTAACTAAAAAAAAAGAATCAGGTATTCTAATGGGTTTGTTGTCTATATATGCCAGTAAACAAAAGAAAAACGTATCTGATACTTTTTTGAATGATGATATTGTACTCGAGAATTTTCTCCAAAGTAATGACTAACCGATGTATAGGATTTCAAACGGATTTAGTTATTTCGATTGTCCTCAGTGATAAATATTTGTTTTAAAATAGGAATGTATGATATAATGAATTCGACAAATATTTGGTCATTGTCAAACTTATATCATAATGCACTAAATGAGATGTTAATTGTGTAATAAATTGAAAAATATCAACAATAGTAAATATGGGTGAAAAATTCCATTTGGATTATTTGTAAATTATTGAGAAAGAAACTATGTTTTAACTGATTATAAATATATATATAAATATAATCAGTTAAAACATAATCGTTATAGCCGGCGAACAAATGTAATAAACTATAAAATGCATTTCTTGCTCCATAAAGCCGCATAAATATCTCAACTTAAATATGATGGTAACATTAACTTATACTATTGACATTAAAAGCATTGTCTACTGATTGTGCTTATTATCGAGTTTTGATATTATCCGGCCCTGTTTGAATACAAGAATAATTGGTGTTAAATATAATTAATAATTTGCAATCAATGTAGAGCGCCACTAATGCGTGGAAAAGTTATTGTCATGAAATTTAAACGTTTTCCTTGACTACTATTTCGAGAAATCCATTACAGAATAATTTCCATTGAATAATAAAAACCCAACTAAGATTGTACTATGCTTATTACTATAATTATTTAAAATATAATATGCACTTATAAAACGGATAAAATACATTTTTAAAATAACTGTTTGACGTACTTTACTTATAAGACAAAACCAATCCAATGAAATTTAGCATTATCTAAATAAAAAATACAGTATATATGACTACAATTGAATTATATGATTAAAATACTTCATTTACTGTTAATTAATAATCGGAAATAAGATATGAGTAACAGTTAATCAATTGTTATTATTTTATTACGCATGAACACAGTTTTGCATTACGCTGCCGTTGGATTAATTTCTTTAATTGTGAGTTTAGTGATGAACTTCTACATGTGCAATCATTGATTAAATAAGGTTTTATGCTCACACTCATCGCCTAAATTTCATAAGGTTACGACTCAAGGGTGTTCGTCAAGGTTGTATTCTATTACCACAACTGTTCAACTGATGGTTGAAGTTCAATTGACGTTGTCAAAATGGATATGCATACGAACAGTAGATTCATTAATAACCATTATTGTAATGGCGATGTATTGCTACTGACGAATAATGGTAAAGACTTTATAAACCATAGTTACTAACCCAAATGACATTAATATTAGTTTAATATATACATTTACATAATTTTGTGGATTTCAAAACGTATTACATGGAAAAAAATATCTATAAATATAATAATATCACTATTCAATAATTTCAGAATAATAACTATAAAAGACAGGATAATTTTCCGAAAAGTCTACATAGTTAAATTTTTGACATGAATGTAATGTATTCCATATCATGACTGAAAAAATGGTTAACACTTCATTTTTGTTTAGTTCCAACTATGGGACTTTCAGGATTGTAAATAATATGTCATATAAATCTAGCAAATTTTATCGTCATCTAATATTTTATTGCAAAAATATAATATCGTTGTCGTTAAGGAAATAATCATTAACTCACAAAATCACAATTTTCAGGGATAGTTGCGTTTAAGGTTATTTTTTGTATTTAAAGTAGGTAATTCAATGACCCTATGGATTATTTTATTTTTTTGTATTAGGCATATAGTGCATGCATTTATATTATAATTTTGATCGACATATTAGTACATTTTAACAAAACGTCGTATTTGTTAATTAATGACTTTTTTCTCAACAGCTATGATATAATATGACTAGAAAGATTATACAAATAAATAATATTAAATTTTACATTGCTTAAAAGTGATATCAATTTATATATTGATACGATTCGTAAAATATTTCTGATTTAATGTGACTGTAAAAGTGGAAAATATTGATTTCACATACATTGCCGTAAAGTCAAAAACTTCATTATTAAAAATATATTCTAAGTGTCACTACAATACCTGTGCACGCATGTATGTTGTAATGTTAATTTATAAAAAAATGACTGATGCCGAATCTCTCCTTGCTGGATCAAATTCACTCAGCTTTAATAAAAAGAAATATTACGTGCAACACAAATGTCATACTGGCAGCACTCAAATTGAACTTTGGTCGCTGTATTCTTGTGTATGTGACTGTCAAAACAACTTTTTCTATAGGAAGAAATAGTGTTATATTTCGTGTAATCTGAAACAAGTGATGATCTTTTTACTTAATTTTGGATACATAAATCTTCTGAACTGAAAAGTTATAATGTCAGGTAAGAGATTGAATTATTTTTGACATTGTATCACTGCAACATAACCTCAATCATCGAGAATACGCTCATACTAGATACTACCTATCATAGATTATGTTTATCTTTAATGTTTCTGTGTTCACTGATTTTTATCTTAGCGGGAATGTTTTAAATGTTACAAATACAATTTATTTATTTCAAACTTACCTAATGCTTTTGTGAACTGTCACTTATAACTGTAACAAACGCCAAAGTCTCACTTCTCACAGATTTATTATGGATAAATATCTTGAAAACTTTCATAACGGCTGTAGAACAAGATGAACAAACTTTCGATGAGATATTTAATCTAAAAATCACTTTATTTAGGCACTGTTTCGTTCGTTTTTCTTCGTTGATTCGTATATATGTATTTAAGATTGGGCACTATATATCATTTACGTACACACACATTCACGTTGATATTGAATTACAATTCCAAAGGCCGCTATACTTTTGTTATTGTTTTGCAAAAAGCTATATTGTAACAGTCGTCGATGAAAAATTATATTTTATTTTTTTATAAACTTCTATTTATTTTAGGCAACTGCTAACATTAAAAACTATTCACTACCTAACTTATTTAATGTATTGCGCTCCCATCTGACCCGTGATTTGTCTGATGAATTTGTGTGTGTTGGTGTACAGGATGCAGCTCATTAAATAAAGGAACATATTTGCGATGGCAGACAGAGCGCGCTGGGAAAAGGTTGAATGCGAAATAAATGGCGGTCGAACGGAAAACGAATTTGAATAAATTATTTAGAACATAATTCGACGATCATTTGTTATTTTTTTCAAAATATATGAATATTTTTAATAATGACAACCTACCTATTCTATAGACAATTCTTTTGAAATTCCCTGGATTATTTATGTGAAATTAACGGTTATAGATTTATGAAAGTACGGAATGAGGGCACCATTTTTTTTATTCAACTATTATAAACACTGTAATTATTGCAGAATTAGTATTTCGAAAAATACTTCCTATAACCACAGACGATGTAAGTTATACACTCTTCTTCGTTGATCACTATTCATTATCGCGGTCACAATTTATTTGTTTTATTTAATATAATTCAATAATAACAGATGAAAAACTTAAGTCCTGTTAAGAATATTTTAATCTTTTGTTGAAGTCCATAATTAGACTGTATTGTAGTTTTTTTTTATTTGTTATTAATATTTCTGCTAAAACAAGTTGCGAAAAATCTACCTTGCTGTTTTGGCAGGATACACACACTACTTTTCACTCTGTGACATTTGATTCAATGACCTTGTCAACACTTCACAATAATACCGCTTAGCGATTGTTCTGATTCCTTAACAAGTCACCGTCAAGAATAGGTCAAAACTCTCCCACACAAATAAACTTGGAACCGTCATATTGCTAATAATAAACCAGCAATTACGACAAGTACTTTCCGCGATTCTCGTCATTTTACGACATTCATTTTTTTCGCAATGTTGGCATAATTCGAATACTTAATTTGAAACCGCGGGGCATAGACAATAATGAGAAAACGATCAGTTTCGTTCGTTGATTTTTAAAACCTTTGGTGTCCGCAGAAATGAACGCCCATCTGCCCCGCGTTATTTCATGACTGATCCGTTGAATACTTCTCAGACATCATTTGAATGCACGCTTTATAATTCCGTCAAATGGCTGCTGCCAAATCCTGCGCAGTACACATAACAAAACAAAATTCCATTTAAACGTATACTATTTTTCGTTATAGATCCTCTTTTTTCCACCAATATCCATCATGTACTTACTCCACATTGATCACATACTGCGATCAATAGTTTGTTTACAAAACAAACTGTCATACATTGTTATCATACACAAGTTCGCTCAACCACATAAGCCTGTGCTGGGATAAGCACCTGACGAGCTGGGATAACGAGCTGTATTTAGTAAAAATTAAATAACTTTTGAGGATTCATAAGACTCGCGCCTAAGTTAGCAACAAATGCATCAGACTACGCCATATATTCTGTAGATATTTCCTACTTGTTAGTAATAGTTATCAGCCACAAAAGCTTGCACTTTAGAAAGCTTATCTCAACGTAAAATGCTTTTATATAACTAATTACAACCAAATACACATGTTTATTAAACCATTAAACATCTGCTAAAACTTGTAAAAATATAACCAACATCTTATTATTCAATGTTTAAATAGTCTTGGCATGACAAAATAAAAATTCCCAAATAATTTGATTGATTGGACAATTCCAAACAAGTGAATGTTGAAAATATTAGTAGGCACATTAAATATTAAATTAATTAAATATATATAAATATTTAAAAAAATCTTTGCTTACATTAAAATTCTTTATGTCTTGTTATATTTTAAACACATGTATGTTCCATATATGATATGGTTGTGGATTTTTTTAATCACCTCTAAAAAGAATTCGAAAGAATGTTTTACAAATGAATCCGTAAATAATTCATTCATAATCCAGAATGCTGAATTTTAGAATTGAGTGCTTATAATTATATTTAACCATTAATCGTATAGAATACCAAGCGACAACTGCAGCTTACTTTTTAAATACATAAAATTTAAGCCAAGTAAAGTATCCTCGGTAGCGTAGAGGTAAGCATGCACGCCTGGCTATCCGGGAAATGCGGGGTTCATTCCCACATCTGTCGGATATTTAAAAAATCTGAAAAATACAGAACTAGATGCTCATTCGGTTGAGTAATAGTCTGACAAACAATTCTCGTGAAAAATAATCTATCTAGACGTCTTCACGTTGCGGAGATTCATGTAATCCACTTTCGTAGTGGATATCTTCACACCGTGTAGATTCATATGCTCCACTTTGGGAGAAAATATGGTATTAAAAAAGTATCTTTATCAGGAATCGACCAAAATAGAAACACACCCGTGTCAGGCCGCGGGGACGATAGCAGAGCGACCGCGGCAAAGCGACGGTAAAAGAGATGCAAAATAGTTATGAATAGGTGAGTGAGCAAGTCAGCAAGTTGTTACGCTGCCTCTCACCTATTCATAGCTTTTTTGCATGTCTGTTTCCGTCGTTTTGTCGCCGCGGTACCTATCGTGCCCGCGGCTTTATACTTAAACCGTAATAAGCTATATATACTCCTGGTACTTTGAATTGTACTGCGCATTTGTTACACTTAGGTATACGTCCGCATACCGTTTATGAAGACGTGTTGGATAGTGGATGGGAAATCAGATGGTTTACCGATCAAAACACATTCTTTTTGTATTAGATGCTGGTTCGTGTAGTGGATGGAAGTGTTCGTCCCGTCGGCGGCTGTAAGTGCCCATTATCCATTTTGTCAAGGGCCACCGGAGACAAAGTGTAAACGCTGGACGCAACAATGGAATTGGAGTATGAATAGTGATTCAATTTATTATGGGACTCCCGATCCCCCCATCCTCGCTTCACTACTGCTAACGAAAATGAAAATTGTGTCAATATTATTTTCTGTCTAAAGTGTCTTTTCTACTATGTGGTATGCATTTATAATACAAAAATCCACCGAAGGCATGTGCACTTTTCAACCAATAAATCACAAGCTTCATTGTACAGATAATACTCGTTCATCAGGGATATGTTTTCGAAATGCTCGAGATATGCGAAATTTTTCGTTAGCGATAGATTTTAAAAAGTCGAAAGAAGTTATTACTAATAACAAAAAATGTAATTTGAAAATTTACCGATAGCTGTCAAATGGTCCGTTACAGCCACGTTTTAGGCCGATGCGACGATAGCAAAGCGATGGCAACAGAGATGTAAAATAAATGTAAACGAGTGAGTGAGCAAGTTCGGCAGCCCGACAATACGTTGTCGTCATAACAACTTGCTCACTTGCCTATTTATGGCTATTTTACATCTCTGTTGCCGTCGTTTGCTACCGCGGCATCTATAGTATCCACGGTCTTACATCACTTGCTTGCTCGTAATCTTCGTCATTTTCTTCTAACAATCCCACGGATTGTCCATGAATATAAAGGGTCTTTTCAATGGTCTTAGGACATATTATGGCTGTTCATTTGCTGCAGCTCTTAACAAATTCTCGTATACTATCTACAGCAACATCTTCAATGCTTCTGGAAGTGGCTTCAAGGCTCTCTTGGGTAATATTTTGAATATCATTTTCACAATTAATTTGAGTCGAGTCGAGAAAAATCGAGTCGCCGGGGTTGGGTTTCACCTGTATTTGAATATAGAATACGATTAAATCAATGATTGGCAATCAATCGTCATAAACTAATGTTCAATTGAAATATCTTCTCATTGTAGAGACCCAAATTATCTTCCTTTTTGTAAAAAAAAGTCCAATTTCAATCTTATATTAGTTTTAGATTTTTTTTATTTTGGCACCTTTTAAAAAGATTAGAAAGCTACTAGAAAGTATATTGGGTATTTCTACCGTCCAGATCCGTATTTTTCCAACGGTTTGGTATTGTTTTAATATTTTACGACTTGGAGATACATATTTTGAATGAAATACATTAGAGAAACAGTTTTGAACATAAACAAAGATGAGCAAAGTTTGACCCACGAAGCGAGCAGAACCCGCGAAATTATTTAGTCCAATAGTAAATACAGTCCGCCTGCAAACTTTATTTGTCTCGTATTTTGATTAATAGTTTTAATCTTATATGTATTACTAGCTGTACGCGACCACGCGTTGCTGTGGCTCAGTCTGGTTAAAATAATGGCCTTGTTCAAAAAGGCATGTATTTACCTGTCGCAAGTGTATATATATGAAATAGTAGGTATATAAAAACACGCGCATATTCAAATGCAACAATGTCTCAAAATGTCAAACTAATCGGTGAAGAACTTTCGAAGATTTAAGATTTTGAACAAACGAACATTTACATTTTAATTTATAAAAATAACAGGTAAACATAAACAAATAGCGGTCTTATACTCAACTCAATGGTACCTAATAATTTATTACAAACGTGTATAGTTTTATCTTTTAGCTAACACTTGTATTTTTTATAATTATCATAGTAATTAGATATATCAGAAAGTAATGTAATAATATAAATATGTAAAACAGAGATGTAATAATAAACTATGTAAAACAGAGATTAACTCAAAACAAATACACTATTCAGGAAATTTAATAAATTATTTAGTACGACAATCTTTTGGTTGGAGCAGGCTGCTCACGAATCAAAAAGGGCGTAAGTAGAGTTAATGCGACACCTAAAATAAACGAGAACTTTTAAGAGAAGTGAAATTTTAAAGTAGCGTAAGATATAAAAAAAATACGAGAAACCCACTTTTGTGGGTTGGAAGTATATCATCATATGCAGATTTTCATACTCTATTAAATGTATATACATGTCGTGTTAGGTCAGCTGATTGAAGCCATTTTCCCAACAGACTCACTTTCCTGTTTGAACAGACATTCTTACAAAATTAGCATCTCAATCTGGATATCCACAAAACGTATAGACTTATAGACAAGGCCAAGGCGAAACAGCATAGCAGCGTAACTATCGTAGCCAGTAATAAATTAATTAACACTTGACCCGAGGGACCCGTCATATTACGTGATCGTGCACTAACGATTATCTGCTGGCATCGGAACGGTCCGTACCTCATACTTCAAATATTTTTACTGCCAACTGTAGTCAAAAAAATTTACTACACTTTTATGAAAAAACAAATCATATCACTCCATATTTCGTAAATGATGTCACTCATCAAATCAATCAAAGTGTGCTATAGTTATCCACCCTAGACTATCATTTTTGACCGAAATCATCTTCTTTTGTTCAGTTTACTTTTTTTTTCAGTTTGGATAAAACATTTTAAACACTTTCGTAAATTATAAATGACTTAATAATGCCGATGACGAATCTATTATATTTTTTCTCAAACATGAAAAAAGGGCAATATCTTAGTTTTATGTGATAGTTATATAAGCTGTGACAATGATAATATATTTAGATTTTAATAAATTGATTCTACATAGAATTTTTAGTACAATAAACAAAAAAATATATTGAAATATTTAAAGTATTTTAGGAACTGTGTTAATTTTCGTAAACGTTAAGCTAATTTTACAAATTTGCCAAAAGTAGCCCGTAGTTTAAGTGTTAACGGCAGTATTCGGCTGATTTATTTTAAAAACCATGTTAAATTAAATATATATAAATATGCATGTATGTCTATCTGCAGTCGATACATCCTATCTGATCTGTTTTTTTATTGTTCCAATGAATCTAATAAATAACTTTCTTCCAGAGGTTCATTAACACAACTCCTTCGTATTATATTCGCTGATGTATACACCTGATATTTGGCTAATAATAGTTTACAAATGAAACGATATCTATTTTATTATCGAATGTATTAAACCACTAAGTTTTAATTGCTAAATATTCTTTATAAAAACAACCGAGACATTACGTACGCAGTAAAAAGTCGTCTTGGGTAATTTACTTTTTGCTCTGTCGGCCGTTTTTAGCCACAATCCATTCTAAAAATAAATCACCTGATCTGTCAATGTTGTTTCATATTTAACACATGTCGTGAGATGAATGCCGCAATATGTCCATAGTAAACCGATCATTCAATGCGTTATATGACGTTATTACTCAGGTATCTTTTAACAGTGGCAACATTGAACGCATAGATGATTATTAGAATGACAGATACATACCAACAAAATATTG
Source organism: Rhyacophila evoluta (assembly GCA_022683975.1). Taxonomy (NCBI): domain Eukaryota; kingdom Metazoa; phylum Arthropoda; class Insecta; order Trichoptera; family Rhyacophilidae; genus Rhyacophila; species Rhyacophila evoluta. Next base: position 12,834 of record JAGVSQ010010276.1, read on the forward strand.
CGCGACTGGACCTCAAACATCCTATTTGAAATATATGTTTTCGTTCAAATCATGCCAAATCTGCTAGATCAATTATTGTAATTAGTTAATTAAAATCCTCCCCCGTTGGTAGCGTGCGTGCCCAGCAATCCGGGAATGCACCCGGCCATGGTTTGCCGAATATGCACTTGAGTCTCCTGCTCGAACGCATTCA
>JAGVSQ010010277.1:0-13026 GCA_022683975.1 Rhyacophila evoluta
CGTATGGATCTTACAGGACGCCAATGCTACGTCGCCGGTAAGGAGTGTGTTAATATAAAGGGCTGTTCAAATGTCCTTATCAAACATGTATGTGAAAGTAATCAATCATATGTCAATTGAAATTTATTAAACTAATTTTCTTTTACAATACTGGTAGACATATGTTTTTTTAATCACATGTCTTATCTAAATGGTAAATTTTGAAATGGCTTCATGATTATAAATAAAAAATAATTCTAAAGTAAAGTGACACTATTTGTTTTTATTTATAAATTTCAATTAGACATCAGAGGATTGATTAGAAGATGATAAGCATTAAAATACTCAAGCAATTAATTCAAATCAGATAAGCTGAATCTTTTGTATTAGATTAATTTTTATAATTTGGATTGCATAGTACAAAGAATAGAAAATTATTACGACCTTTGAATATTTAACATTGTGAATTAATACTATCTTGTTGAAATGTAAAATTATGTATTCCTGGTTTTTAATGATGTGTATCAATAATACACAATCTTGCTTATGCTTACTTGAATGTAATTAATTTTAGAATTCCATCGAAATATAAACATGAAAAATTTACTTCTAAATAAATGCATTGATCACTAGCCATGTGAAACTATTTTATCGCAATCGGAATATCATCTAATTTGTAGGGCAGGGAATAAATATATTGTCGCTTCCATGGCAAAATCGCTTACAAGAAAAAACATTAAAATTGAGTTTTTTATGCCACTATATCCTAATAAAAATTATATATCAGTGGGCAAAGGCATGGATCAATAGGATTAATATTAAGGCTTTAATATTAGTTTTTTCAAAACTCATCAGATAGTCTATTTTTATGAGATGGAAAAAATACTAATATTAATAATGCATTTTCATAATAATTCTTGTGTGAATTATAATGAAATAATTTTTATTTCAATTAATTTATTATTATTTTTTATCTGTTATGTTTTTTCTTTCTCCTGAACAATGAAGCATTTTTGGCAAGGGTTTTGCCATGGAAGCGATCTTCGATATATATTGTATTTAATTATCATTAAAATAATACATTGTTAAGATAATAGTCATTAACTTTAAAAAAATACTTTGCAGAGATAATTGTGTTTGAGGTTTATTTTGTGTATTGAAAATCAGAGAATTTAATAACATTTCGCACATTCGACATATTAGTTCATTATGGCAAAAATATAAATTTTGGAGAAACAAATAGTTGATGACAACTACCTTAACAAAGACGACATGTTATTTGGGCTATTTTATTAAATGTCTATCTATTAAATCTAAATTTATTGTAATAAATCTCAAGAGTATTGAAAATAAGAAAAAAAAAATGAACATGTAAAAAAAAATTACGGCGGCTGATACCTTAGGGTGGACCTGTCAATTATCTGTAGGAACTAGTCATCACTATTTTTGTTGTGTAATTTCAAAAATCCCGAGTTAAGTCCATAAATTTTGAATACATCATAAATTATAGATAACTTATTCAAGTTTAGCATTTAATTGACAAAAACAAATAGCTCGATGTTACGAGGTCATATCATAATTAAAGAGATAATATCAAATTTAGCATCGCAACGTCGCATGACTATCAGAAACAAACATTTATGACAAATAGCATTTATCGTTTATTTACCGCATACATATTATGGTACTATGACAATCTCTAATAAGGATACCAAAGTCCCATAACAAAACAATAAAGAAATATTTTTATTTTCGGAACACGAGCATATTTAATGTCAAAGAAAAGGTAGTTTTTTTTTCGAATATGCACAAATCTCCTCCTGTTGGTTTAAATTGGTTGTGTATATTATTTACATTGTTAGGTAAGGCAGAAGCTGAATTATATTATCTCCACTTTGACAAAACATGCACTTGTTACAACATAGAACTGTCAAATGAATGTGGATAACTGCGTATTTTATTTAGGTATTCGAATATATTGTATTTAATATGATTAAAAGAAAATACTCACATTTGAGGGCCGCGGAATATCCAACGACAACCAAGAGAAAGGATAAGCACAGTACAGCCTTCATTGTGTTGATTGTTTTGTTCTTTACTGGGGTAAATTAAAAGATTGATTGATCGCTTGTGTTTGTTCAGAACACTGGTAGGTTTTTAGTCCTAGTCTGCCTTTACACGCACTGGAGTAGAAGGCGACCCGTCTCAATATGTATAATTTAAGCTTCTTAACTTGACACTGTATCGTTTACGTGCCTCAACACATACAGATAAAAGATTATTGAAAATATTTATTGTTGATAACAATGCCCATACACAACTAGGTTTTGATAGCTAGCTGTCCGGTTGACAAACGTGAAGTTATCTTCACATTATTCAATACAAAATAAGGTGGTGTGCTCATATAATTTTATATTTTTTAAAAGTTTTTATAAAGTTCAAATATTTATTATTTAAGTAATTATTCCTATTGATCTACATATAATTACGCAGTTGTTATTTTTATGTAATATTTTTTAACAGTTTATTAAAGACAGCCACTACGAAAAAATAATACATAACTTTAAAATTACACCACCTTTATACTGTTCGACCATATGTTTTGCGTATTTAATATCCGCGCATGCGTCATGGTCACATGGGTGGTGACTGGAGGAACTTTAGCTGGAATATTTATGTTTAGTGATGGGCAAAAAAAATACTTGAATTTTTCTGAAAACTGTTTTAGATAGAAAAAATTTGGTTTACGTCCTACATAACTCGGATTTTAAGAATTTGTATTAAGTAATATATTTACATGAAATAATTTTGTTTTTGTATTTTGGCTTGTACGATTTCATTTACATTGGTTACTCGCATAGATAGATCGCAATACATAATTATGTAAAAAAATATTGTCAATTCGTGTTATTCATCTATTTTAAAACACAAAAAGAGTGTTCTTAGGTATTTTGAATACACCAGGGCAAAGCTATCCAAAACGTTGGTAACTAGTCAAATTATTTTTTATCCATTTTTATTGTTACGCGCCTTGACATAAATTTTTTATTTTAGCTAATTTTGATAAATACGTGATATTTTTTCACCATGTCCGCTCTAGAAGTAAACTACATAGATCTTTACAGTGTGAAGACATTAGTCTTGATAGATTATAATCTACACGAGAATTGGTTGTTAGGCAATCGTTCAACCCAATGGGCATCCAATCCTGGATCCAATACATGATATAAATAACTTAATAATTAACGTGATATTTATCATAAAGTTCGTCATTTAAAATATTGATTTCTCGATATATTTTTTAAAAACTACTGATAAACCATTGTAAAAATATCGACATTTAAAATGACAAGTGACAAATGTGAGTGCTCATCACTAATCCATGTTCACAACAAAAGATAAGACACTTCAATCTGGCCAGAATACTGCGTTTGTTTGTAATTGGTCCTTTGTGGGCTGTGATTCAAGATAATTTTATATCAGTCAATCGTTGACACAACCAGCCAAAAAGGCATACACCTTCTACACCAGTGCGTGTAAAGGTTCCTCTTTGGCGTTATCAAACGTATTAAATCCGAACAATTGAATTGGAGGCTTAGTCCTTTCTTGTGATATATTAGTGATACTTCTTTTTCAATTTTTACGGTACTAGCAAGATACATCAAGGTAAGTTTATAACAGCTCCTACTTTCCTTAATATAGAATGCAATATTGTATGTTATGGGTCTAAGTTAATTTCTTTCAGTGCTGTTTGCTGTCAACATTCGGCGACATTTTTGTTAAAGAACTGATGATAAAAATCGAGTTGCTCCAATTTTCTGTGGTGATACAAATTATAGCAACAACCATCACCTGGTATTTTTTTCTTTTGTCGTGAAAAGTAATTCTTTTCGCGTCATAGATTGACACATTCCCGTTGTGACAATTTGTGAATAATTATGAATTTGAGCCTTACAATTTAATGCGAAGTAACCTTGTTCCACTGTTCTTTTTCATGTTTTTGAAATTTTTTCCAAGAGGTGTCATCTGCTTAAAAAATATACAAAGTAGATTATAAACATAATGCATCGTAATCTTCACCATATTTCATGTGTGTAAGTTTATGACATTTTGTGTTTTCCTATGGTTTGTGGGAATGTTTTGTCCTTGTGTAATTAGTTCAGTAAGAGATAATCTGTTACGGGTAAAGGTCTATTTGAGGCTGGTGATTTAAGTTAGTCACAAAACATTTCACAAATACATGATTAAGTTGGGAGCGATGCTCACACATACACTTGCATAGTTGACATTTCAATTTCAATTGCCAATGCAGCACTTTGTCTCTCCAAAACAGCACTGAAGACAGATTTTACGCTAAATATTGCCTTCCTAAAAATTAAGCTAACCATGAACTTACTAATCGGTTTCTGATATTTTTAATGAACAACATTTTACAATGTATGTCATGTTTACGTTTGAATTACCAATATGATCGTTATTTGTTTATCATGTCTAGCTGTTTTAGAATATGATTTAAAAGTAAATTTTAAATATTTTTTATTCCTGTGTTTACTTCTCTGCAAAATATAAAGTATCGGATAAAGGATAAATTTTATTATTTCTTCACATCAAAGCTGGCACTCTAAAAATGACGAACTCTGTGCTATGCGTGTGGACTACATGATACATCAAACTATGCAGGAGTATTGCTATTAACTCAATCATGTATTTGCGAAAAAATTTGTGGCTAACTTAATTCACTGATCTAAAATACACCTTTGCCCTCTCATGAATAAACCAACATTTATGTGATACTTATGAATCATTAAAAATCTTGCACAAGATTGGCTATTTTTACATCGAATTTATTATCTGTCTATCAGATAAATATATACAATAAAGGCGCCTATCATCACAATTTTTTTTCCCTCTAAAATTGAAATACCAAATGGCTGTCAATTTAGAAAATGAGCTTGCCAATTTTCGAAGATGAAGCAGAAAATTGTATTTGTCTTATTATAGATTTTTTGTTGATATTGATACTATTATAGTATTATGTTGTAGGAAAAATAAAATATAATCTCTATTTATTGTTATGTACTCAATGTTGCTTATCAGTGAATTAAATATTCCGATTACATGAAAATAGTTTACACTGGTGCCATTTAATATGTGCGTAGTAATTAATCATGAGCTCTATGCTGTTATTGTTTGATAAATGATTTATGCTAAGTCATCCATATAATATATATATATATATTCTACAAGTAATGTAAACCATACATATAATTGGATATTTGTTGTGTATGGCACAAAACCTATGCTACATACCCCTTCTGTTTGATTATTTCAATATACAGTAAAATCTTAATATCACAGACTTTGGATATAGAAGGGTTAGAAATCCTTGATTTCTATAGAACAATACAGAATAATGCTGGAGAAGAAGTGGTAGAAAATGTTTCACAGGGGTTTGAAGTAGATGAAGGTCACCCTGGGCTTAAAAGTGAAAAAGTAGATAAAGTTATCGTATTTTTTAAAACATTTTCATAATTTTAAACAGTTGTCTATAAAATAACAGCATACTTCAAAAGTGAAAATAAAATTGCAGTATTTATTTTCTTGGAAAAAAAAATGCATTAAAGAACTGATTTTTATATCGTGGACTTTCGGCTTTAACAGACATCCCCTCACCCGCATTAGTCTGTTATATATTGAAGTTATGTTTTAGCAGAATTAATTAGTTTTTAAAATCACAAACCCCTTTAAGTATGTTATTGTTTGTCTTTTTTTGCAGCCCAAAGATGAAAGGTACTTTGTTGTTTCTAATGGCGTGTGTGGTTGTCGTGGCATCGAGTGAAGATTACTGCATTGACAGCACGGAAAAGGCTTGCAACCTGGATGCCGGTATGTGTCACAATCAAAAATCACACAAATAAAAGTTTTTTTTCAATTTCATTTATTTTACACATAGTTTCACGATTTATTAAATATGCTCCAGAAAAAGAATTCCACGAATTAGTCGTTATTAAACATAATTTTTTTGTTGAAACCAAATCTTCCAAAAAAAGAAGAAAATGAAAAATTTGTTCAGTAGAAGCGAAGAATACATTTATCTGTCTTTTTATTTTTTACTTTTTTTACCAACATAATAAAATATTTTTTGCTCTTTATTTTTTTAGGAAGTGGCCTTGCCTCAATTATCAAGTGTAATGCCATATATGGTGGTTTCAATCACCTTAAAACAGATCTCCAAGGATTTGCAAATGTCAACTTAAAATATTCTTATAACTACCTTCTTTTTGCCTCTTACTTCAACAACTATAAAAAGGCCCGTGCTGGTTTTCGAAAGGTGTTCAGGGACCTTAGCGATAAGGCCTGGGAAGATACCATCGGGTTAATCAAACATATCACCAAGAGAGGTTTGTTGATAAATTTAATGCTACGGGACTTGTACCTCTAACTGCTGAGCAATTCACAAGTATATGCCATTATCATCTCGGACACTGAGACAACTTAATTATAATGTTAATTCTTCATTTTCTGTCTTACAGTTTTCATATAATACATATACAATATTAATTTCATCTTTTTTTTATCAGATTCGCAAATTTAAAAAAAGTAGGCTATGAAGTAGTAAGCCCAAAGATTTTTTCCTTAGAATCAGATAATTTGTACAGATCAAACAGTTTTAAATTTACCATTTTATTTATTTATTCTATGTTATCATTCTTTCATTGGTTGCTTCAATTTCGATAATAATTAATGGTGATTTCACAGGTGGTAAAATGGATTTCAACAGTATTGTGAATGGCCATGGTATTAGACATAAAGAAAACTCTACAATTGAGTTGGACGAAATCGCAGCTATGGCGTATGCTCTCGATACAGAGAAGACATTGGCTAGTCTATCTCACCACATCCATAATGAAGCCTCGAAGAATAACCTTTATGATCCCGAGGTAAGTCAACACTGTTTTCATATGGTTGATATTTTGATGTTACTGTACAATTAATCTTCAATTAATGAAGTTTGAAAAATTTACTACTAAGTTAGGCTTAACAGTGAACATGTTAATTTTGTTGATATCTTAATTTAAGGAGAATTCAATTATGTACAATATCTAACTTAATGCCATTCTGTATAATAGATTGCCTCGTACTTGGAGGAGCACTTCATGGAAAAGCAAACAGAAGAGATCCGCAAACTGTCTGGTTATACAAACGACCTCAAGAACCTGTACACCAATCAAACAGACAACTCATTGGCCACATATCTATTCGATGAATACCTTACTAAACTATAAGATGTAACTATGCCACAATTGTTATTTCAGAGACAATCGTGGAACTATAAACTATAATCATTTGGATGTATTTAGGTTTTGCTGCATTTTCTCTAAAACAATATGTACTATATATAATATATAAAAAAGGGTTTTCCATTTTGTTTTCTTGTATTTAAGTTAAAATTTTGATTTGATTTACTTTTAATCAGCACCAATAATTTTCTATTATTTTAGACAATTTTGTAAAATATGTGTAATAAATTCTTTTTGTCTATTTTGCAGTTTTATTAATATCATAAGTTTCACGAGATTTGTTGCCCTTTTGTACCTGTATCCTTAATATCCTATATGTATATGACTGTGCAAGCAGTTGGTCATCTACCTTTCCGGTGGTATGATTAGTTATTTCTTGAACATATTAAACACAAACGTTTTGAATATTTTCTCTTTTCTTTTAGCACTAAGCCAATAGCATAATTTTTCTTTGTGTGAGTATGCTGAATTTCTTAGGTTTGCCCAGAAATATTGTTTTTGTGAGGCAAATTTTGATCGCTGACCTGGCAAATCCGACTATTTCGATTGAAAAAATTTCTGACATTTTTGGATACTCTAGTTCAAATATATGAGAAAGCCGTAGAGATAGGGAAAATAGATACCACATCCCCTGAGTGGAGACGATGTCAGTGATCGGATAAACTGAAGCAAAGATCTTTTGGAGTTTGAATCAAAAACATCACTCTTGAATCATCTGATTACTGCAGGTGAAAAATGAATGCTGCATTTTAGTTAAGGAGGGTTGTCAAGAGGACCTTCCTCAAAACCAACCTTAACACAAAAAAGATCTGATTGTCAGTATGGTGGGATTATAAGGACATAATTTATTTTTGAATGCCCAAACTCAGACAAATATAACCACACAAGTTTATTCAAGTCAGCTGGACTATTTGAATGAATACTTCTATATCAGTTTTTTTTAACTCACTTCCTTCATCATCATACATACCTTCAGTGTATTCTGAAACATTAGTTGTGGGTGTATAAATATTCTAGTATATATTATTTATTTCTCATACAGAAATAAATGTAGTCATAACCAACATATAGTGGAATCGGGATTCATTATGGGAAAAAGAAATGAAGACTGGTTGTTGCTACATTTTTAATGCTTCAAATTTTTATATGAATGCGCAAATGTTTATAAATCAAATAATTTAGATGCTAAATAATAGACAATATTGTCACCTATGAGGAAAGATTTCGATCACAGTTTTATAATTAAATATTAGAAAAAAAATATCACAAAACTGTCAGACATGTCGATATTTATATATATTTAAAAAAAACAATGAATTAGAAGAAAATGAATGAAAAACTTCTAATAATCATATTACTCTATATCTACAAAAAGAAATCTAACATGCTTGTAAATTGACTTGGTACTGTCAATAATGTATACTTTTATAAGATTAGATAGATCTAATATATCCTTAGAAAATATATACACAAGTATAAAGATTTTATTAGTCCAAACAGATTATAATAATAAACATCTAAATGGTATTCCGAGTTGTTTGCTGCATTTGCTTTGATATGAACTTTTCAATATGCAATTGTTTTTCCTACATTTAGTATTTTTATTTAGAATATTTTAATTATGGATAATTAAATCGGACATTTAAATGATTATTGCAGAACACTATCAACATTAAAAGACTAGGAAAACTTTTGTCAAGTCTCTAACATCGTATTCTAGTAATTTTCAGCACATTATATAATATCATGAAGTCAAGGAATTTTTACATGATTCATAGTAACTATTAGAAAATTATGTACACAGATTATTTAAACTATTAAAACATGTTTATCTTGGAGATGCTGCAATGAGACGGCTTACTCGCTTTTCAGGAGTTGCTTATCGAAGAGGAACTCTCCAATAGCTCCATAGGCATCCTTCATCTTACCAAGAGTAGAAATTCTATCAGCGATTTGTTTCTGACCTTGGTATTGCTCCTCTAAGAAATCTCCTGACAAGTAATCCACTAGCTGTAAAGTGTATAAAGAATGATGAGTTGGTTGCATTTATAAGAGCCAATGCTGACACTGAACATTTGCTATTTTTATTGTATGAGGCATAGAAACAGCTGACTCCATCTTCAAGTAATCAGTGATTTATTTCCATAGTAAGCTTTATCAATTTTGGATAGGCATCAGAATTATATGACGGCACAATGTAATCATTACATTGTGCAGATCCCACCGTTATTAACTCGAGTACTGGAGTAAAATTCTTGGAAAGGAGTTTGATCCAATTTTTTGGATAATTTAGTATAATTAAAATAACATGTTAAATAACACAAATTCATTAGATTATGCATAATATGCGCTTATGTAAAAATTATTATAGAACTTACATGGTAATCATTGAAGGGTTCTTCTTTCACAGCTGTTTGGTTATTTGACGTACCCTTTTCACATTCCTTGATAAGATCCACAATTTTATTGGTGACGTGAGTTTCCAGTTCAAGAGCTTTTTCCAAAGCTTGGAGTCCACTACCAATACCCGTATTGAGTTTGTCAGCCTGTAAGCAAAAATTGTACAAATGATATGTATCAGAGAGCCGTCTTCTAACCGATTTTAAAATCATGAAGCATATTCTATTAGAGTACCTGAATTGTAATGAGATTGGAAAAATCGTTAACAAGTGCTCCTCTCATGAGCAGATAATCAATGATCTTCAGAGCATGTTGTCGTTCCTCACCAGCAGACTCAAAGAAGATCTTTGCAAACCCTGGACGGTTCACCTTTAGGGATATTGAAATGTGAAATTTTTAGTACACTTCTTAAAATAATTATTAAAATTAAAATTTAAAAATAAGCATTACTGATCTTAAAAATTTTCATTCCAATCAATGAGATTTGATTTTCATAGATTTCGCATATGCTATTACGTATCATGAACAATATGTTTTCATGACTTTATATAATATTCATTTCTCATACACTCTTTCAAAATATTATTTCTATAATAGATATCAATGGCCATGAGTTGACGACACGTATCATACATTTATTAAATTGTTCAGGAGGATCAAAAACTAATGAAATTAATGCGAATGAAATACACTTTTTTAAAATGAAAATAAACATTACTTCACTCTAAAGTGTATTTCATTTTTTTTAATGTCCTAGTACTTATTTTTTTGTAAGGTTTCTGGTCCACCTGAATAATTTTACAAATTTATGATATGTGTTGTCAGCTTACGGTCATTGATATGAAAACACACCACATCCCACTCACTAACTTCACAAGTTTTGTCTGTAATATCTAAAGAAAATTTATATATAAAATATACCAAGCCATAGCAAAGAATTCCGTCAGTAAATATTTTCAGTATAATGGTACTCACTGTGTCCTTTGAGAAGTGCGCTGCCATGTTCAGGTATTGCATTGAAGCATTGATCTCTTCTGCGACCTGTTCCCTCATCAACTTGATGCAAGAATTCTTCATAGTCTTCCATTCCTCACTTACGTGATAAGTGGAGCCACCTGGGAGTTAATAAATGAAAATTCCGAGTTTCTGTTGCCATACTACAGTACTGAGTTACAATTATTTATTTAAATAAACAATAAAGTGATATTATAGCAATAATATTACGTAACAAAAAGTTAGTATTTTGTCTTGTGATACACCTTATATATATACGGTGTACTCTCAATTATCTCTAAGATAACCATAAAATAACTATCACACCACAGCTAAAGTCCGTTTTATAAAATTATATATAGTTTTTAATAATTTTTCAATCGAAATAATTGTATATTCCTTTTAAAAATGAGCTGTAGATATTATGTTGACTGAATTTGTATTTGGATATGCGCCTTGCATCCTGGGAATGCAGGCTCAATTTCCATATCTGATTTCTAAAAAATTGAAAATGCAGGACTGGATACCCATTGGGTTGAGCAATTATTTGACAGCCAATTCTTGTGAAAAATCAATGTCTTCACATTGGGCAGATCTATATACTCCACCTGCGGAGCGTTTATCTCACACTGTTTAGATTCATATGCTCCATTTCAGAACGGACGTGGTGAAAAAAAATAAAAAATAATTGTAGGATGTGAGGTTTAACAGTGGGATCTGAGTCTTATTTGCCTGGTTTCGCTATTTGCTAATAATAGTAATGATAAATATCTTATATCTTACTATTTTATAGCAGATAAGTGTATTACAATATTATTGTTCGCTGGGTCATCACACTGATCAAGTAAAACTAATAGAATTTTGGAATTTTTGAAATAAAATAAAAGAGCGCAATAAGTCGTAATGTGTATGAAAATGGGAATCTGTAACTCAATCATGTAGACATGACATGATAAAATAATATATACATACACTGCATTGAATTTATCTGGAAATATGTATGTACATATTTTAAGAAATGATGCATTTATTATCGACGTTGTGCAATGTGGAAAATTTCCGATCGCTTTGTTTTTAATTTTTAGTAAACATAGGCGACGCGGGGTCAAGATAATAAGCTCTAAATAAATCGGTGATACTTTTAGCACTGCAACATCGCATTTCCGACGAGAACCAATATTTGTAATAAATCGCAAAACATTGAATGTCGTGACCTCCTTGAGTATGTGGGGACCCCGAACAAAAACAATGAACAATGCATATTTGGTTACTTCCAAAATACGAATATTTTCAACGTTAAGAAAAAATGACAACAAAATATTCTTAAATATGTTATTTTAGCTTGAATCCTTTCCACGATCTAAATATCTTTCGTTTGACGATTAATTACGATGTTAAGAAGAATCGATGCTATTTCCGTACCGCTATAATAATAATCTTTGTTAGGTTAAAATAATACATTGTATAACTAAATTAAAATGGATAAAATGATTCACTCACATTGAAGGCCTGCGGAAGAGGCGACGACAGCCAACACCAGAGATAGATACAACAGGGTTTTCATTTTGGGATTCCTTCTTTTCTTTGGTAAAATCGAAGAGTGATCGTTCGCTATGAAGTTTATGTGTAACTGGTAAAATAATTTAAGTCAACCTTTACACGCACTGGAGTAGAAGGCGACCCGTGTCAATGAGAATTGAAGCTTGTTAACTGAGAGCTATATCAAATACGTGCCGCGACACATACAGATAATAATCCATTAATGTATTATTCACAACAAAACAAATTCGCGGTTGCGACTCTGATGACTGCTCTTTTGACATATTAATCATACTTCACTGATACACACAAAGGTAGTATATTCAACTAAAACTACGAATAAAAAATATTTGAAAAATTAACAGAATATATTTTTTTATGTAAAACTCTTATTGAAAATGTAAATTTAATTTTAATTTTGTGAAAATTCTTATAGAAAAAAATGATATAATGAGTCAAAAAAATAATAAAGTCACTTTAAAATTACACTACCTTTCTACACATGCACCACACCGATAATCAAAGTTGCGTACTTTATGATCGCGCATGCGTCACAATCACATGTTATGGAAACAGAACGTTCTAGTTAGAATAGTTCTCATTAGTGGTGGGCAAATATTCTAGTAATATTTTGTTTTACAGATGTAAATAGTAAGGTAGCCCCGGTAGCGTAGTTGGTAGCGCGCGCGCCTGACGATCCGGGGAATGCGGGTTCGAATCCCCATCTGTGTCGGATTTTTTCAAAAAAATCCAAAAATGCGGGACTGGTTGCCTATTAGGTTGAGTAATTGTCTGACAAACAATTCTCGTAAAA
>JAGVSQ010010278.1:0-13024 GCA_022683975.1 Rhyacophila evoluta
CCCCTATATTAATATGCAACAGCTTAATTCCAGTATCCACATCAAACCCATGATTATCTGCAAGAAGATCCATATATTCGACTTGTATAGTGATTTTACAATGTTGAGATCCGAATACTCCAATTTCGAAACGAGCATGAGTAATAAAAATAATGTGACACGTTTTTCAAAAGTCTTATCATGTTGAGTTAGAAAATTAAAGTCTTACATGTATAAATGTATAGTAATTGAATGTATGTGATTGGAAAAGCTTTTGAAAGCTATTATGAATGATGTTTGACTTGGCACATGAAGTATAATGACTCACCTCTAACGGTGTCCTGTGACCAATTTTTATTGCACTGTATCAGAAAATGACTTTGATATAATTACGAGGCGTTTCAAAGTAAAAGTGTATTGTATAAAGTCATTTGGTCGGACGTCGTGTTTCACACAAGTCTCACGCTGCGTGAGCCATCTCGCGAGATAAATATGAACAGCGCTGTGTGGTTGTACCAAGACGTGTTTACATAAATCAGAGGTGTTTAAAAAATGTGTTATGGGCCCCTACTGTTAGAATCGGTAGAACTCCAATGAGCTTTGACTGGCCTAGGTCGAGGAGCTTTTTCAAAATTAAAGCTCCAGTAATATTTTATATGTAAAATAAAAAAAATCTACATTTCATGATTTTCCTTATTTATTAAGTGTTCAAACTTTTTTTTGATTAAATTAAATGTAGGAAAATCAAATAAAACGTCAGGGTGTAAAGAATAACTTAGAAGAAAATATTGCTTTACTGTTAAAACATCTTAAATGAATGTTTGTGAAGCAAAAACGGACAAAATATGATATTGTATACCATACATGATAAATCATCTTTATTTTAGTTGAAAGTAGGAAGATAACACACTCTGTATATTAGCATATTGAGTGTTCATATATGAGTTCATATTTGTATTGTTTGTTGAAATATAATTTCATTTTTTTAATTGTAAATAAAAAAAACAATACAAACTTTATTTATGTTTTGGGACCGAATGGGTTAACCAGTATTTTACATGATAATAATGAAGTTTCTTTAATTAATATTAATTTTAATGCTGACCAAACCAAAATGTTCTAAATCAAAGCAGAGTTAAATGAATCGAATTATTAAAAAGAAACATTTTTGTCAAATATATTTTGATAAATAATGTGATATTATTTTTGTGAAATGTAATATTTATATAAATATTTGTGTACCCAGATCATGAACATTTATAATGTTTTCTCTTTCTTACAAGTTTAATTTAATCATCAAATTTTATCCAACGTGAGTTTTATTTATTAGGGTATTTATATAATTCCAGATAGAAATCCTTTGAAATTTCTTCGTTTTACATTATTAATAATTTATTTAATGTTTCAATGAATACACCAAAAATACAATCGTATAAACTTTCAAGAAAAAAAATCTGGCCATTTTTTTCAATAATGATATAAATTTGAAATTGTAATTTTGAATGGTTGATCTTTGTTATCATGCCTATATATGATTAGTGCCTATATATATGTACATTGATTCTTATAATAGCATAATAAATAATAAAATGTATTGTATTGTATATGGCTGAACAACATAAAAAGTCTTCATGTTAATATGTAGATGCAAATGACACAATAATTACTTTTTTTGGTTATATGTTATCTTAAAGCAAAAAATAATCATCTAGTGTAAATTATGATAAAAGTCAAAAATGAGACACGTGTCACGTAAACGTAAGACTAGGTGTGTAAAACAAGTAAAAGTTGTGCCCAATTTTTTTTTCAAAACTAAAATTATAAGAAATATATGGAAACCATTATTTCAAAAAACTGAACTACGACACATTTGATAGAATAAAGAGGATTTAATTTGGTCATGTAAAAAATAAAAAAAGCTTACAATGTATACAAGTGAAAATATCAATGATATTGGTATTATATCATTAATCGAATACATCGAATATAACTTGAATATAATCGACTTTAATAGATTTACTGAATAAAATCTAATGAATTATTAAATAAATAGATAAATTTCCTTATCTCACCGGTCGAATCACGATAAAATTACAAGGTAGTGGTGCGAAATGATAGGCGATACATTCATTATGCCTTGGCTAGCTCAGTTTTAAGTATAGACTATGTTAAAACGATTGGCTTTATACAATTGGCACGATCTCACTCAACGAAGTATAACTTACACTTTCCAGCATTAAATTTAAACATAATAAGTAAAATCAAACTCCATTGGGTGAGGAAATATTACATGTTTTGTAACACATACGCCATCTTAAACTCATCAGAATGAAGCTTTGTAATGACCATATTATGTTTCATCACACATATAATTTAATAAATTCTCTAGTTTATAAGAATATGCGTTATTATTTTTATTTAATCCATAGATAATTTGAACGCTTTTTAAATATCCGATATAAAATAACAGAACTTTCACATATTTTCGGTTTTTTTACTATTACACTTACACGAGAGAATTTTTCTGACATAACATATTTTGACCATAGGCCATATGAATATCCAGTGTAAAAAATATTGTCACAATATAAAAAAAAAGCTATCCGTTTAATCCATCGGGAATTTAGTTCTGTTTTTTTAAGTTAAAAGAAACATTAATTAGCTGCAAGATTTGAACTAGAGTTGACACTTGGTGATTATGATTATGGTGTTTTTATTATATATAACAATAAACTATAACAGGCAAGTTTTAAACTAGTATATGCTTTGTATGTATGAATATATATTTGTTATTATTTCCTGCTTAACACTTAGTCTCAAACAATAATTGTTATTAACCAGTTGGCAAAATGAGTACTTATACCCTACAGCTTTTATCTTCAACAACTTTTACTTCATTTATTATCTAATTTATCTAGATTACAGCTTTCCCGAAACGTGTCGATACTTGAGCAGTACTAATAATACTCGTTTGTCATATCTGAAACTTAATCATAACCGATGGACAATTTAACTTGAAGTAGAGAGAATTCAAAAAGGCCATTATAGAAACTTGTTATTTTTCAATAGTTATATTATATTCTTTAAGTAAATGTTTTCTAAATTAATATTATTATTGACTTATGATTCCTGATAGAAATTGAGTGAACATTGATCAAAACTATTATATTTATTCTACTATATTTAAAAGATGTTAAATAATATAACGATCAATATAATTTAACGTATGATAAAAAAACTACTGCAAAGGCGAAACCCAGGTCGCTAACAGTGATCTCACATTTAGAAGTTTACCAGTTTTAAATAAGTAATTTAGAATTTAAAATCAATTCCCATCAAGCACCATCAGTCAAAAATATTAATCATACCATTAAAATTAGAAAACGTTGCTACAATAGTTTTAAGAAGATTCAAATTGATTTAACTAAGTGTTTAAAGTACAGGTATGTATTCAAGATATTCATCAGCATTCATAGGTTTTAGCTTATTTATAAAACACCTTTATTCATTACTCTAAAGCTTTATGATGAACATTGACACCCAGCTATACCTGACAATTATCTTGATAACAATTAATAATCTCTCGTCAGCCTATAAATTATTCCGACATGTTATAATAATAGCTATCATGACTGAGTCGTAAAGTGATGGGGTTCGTCTTTCCTGTGAGCTCAATACACCTAGCTTCTTTATCTGTGGATCTCATTAGCTAGCCCTGTAATTAAGGCGAAGACTGACCATTTTAACACACCCACCTTTTAAAAGATTTGTATATTGTGTTTTATTTAACGTACTAAAAATAAAATCTCAACATATCTGTATGGGAAAGATTTCTCAAATTAATTATTCGTAAACGATTGAAAAAAAATATTTCTTAATTATTCACTTTATTTTTCCATATGGTATTGATGTTATATTTTAGACTAACTATGTTTATCAACTTACACATTTTTGTAATACGTCCACTCCAAAAGTAAGGCATATAGATTTTGAAAACTGTCTATTTAAAAGATATCTCTGTAATATGAAAATGTATCTTCAATTTTTTTTTGCTCTACGTGAATTAATTAACGAATATTTATCAACTCATTTGGCGTCCATTTCTACATTTTTTAATAAAAAAATACGTAATGGCTGTAAAATTTGAATTCGCAATCTTCGGCACCGAAGCGCGTACGTTTATTTTACTCTACGCTTACCTCAGCCACGGAGTGCATATAGCGTAACACATAAACGTAAAATAAAACATTAAATAATGCTAACGTTATAAGAATTACGTTATATAGCAATAAATAATAATTACGTTAAGTCAGAATGATCACGCGCATGTACTTTATAACCAAAGTTCACAAATTTAAATTTAAAACCTACATAAAAAAATATACATAAAAATCTTAAAAACTTGTACAATTACTTGACGACAAATTTTCTTCAAAAATAATCTGTCAAGATTCAATATTTATGTTATGAACACTGAATATTAATACAAATACGTTTGGAGTGATGTTACTAACTTTTTAATATATATTCAGTTTTAAGTCATTTGACAATTCACCAGTTATACATATTCAACAGTTATAGGTCTCTTAAGTAATTGATTTGAATGTTTAAATTGATTTTTTATATATATGTATTGAACTCATTTTCGAATTGAATCAAATAGTACTCGTTTATAATATGCTGTATTATAAAAAAATGATAATTCATGTTGTATATTAATTACAATTTATAAATATCGCTAAGTATTGATTTCAGTACTGTGGAATTTTCCCATCTGAATCATAGCATTTATTTGTTCCAGAATAACCCTTGGAGATGAAATATTCGCTGCATTTTTGTCGTACGCAGAAAAGACAAAGGGAGATAAAACTTGTATGGGATTCGCATTCGCGGAGACAATAGGGATTTAACTTTTTGCTCACTTTGTTTGTTGTCGAATTTATTTATTTGCCAATCGAATGGCTACTACACATCTCGGATGCAATATCATCGGCGAACACAGATTCTCTCGATATGCACTCGCTGTGCCGAGACTTAACCCCGAGTCGTAAAAGGTTTGCTCTGACGATGGTACAAACTCATGGCCGGTATGGAATTATGAAAAAATAACTATTTATATTCTCGACTTATTTTGGGATATAAAAAATTAAAATTGATTCAAAAAGATCGGACGCTAGATCTTACGTTTCAAATACCAATACTTACAATATTGTTTTATTTTTTCATTGCATACCTTAATTATAAAACAAATTTTTGATTTTCTTCCGTTTGTTTGTAAAAAATACTATTTTAAACTAATTATGCATCTTACAGTAAATGGTTACTCATGATTGAAGAAGTATGGTAAATGCAATATGAGATTTATAAATTTTAAGTTGACGAAAAAACTAATACAAATAATGTATGGTAATATTTCTCCCCGGTTAGCGTAGTTAATAGCGTGCGCGCCTAGCAATCTGAAAATGCAGGACTGGATGCCCACTGGGTCGAGTAATTGTCTGACAAACAATTCTCGTGAAAAATAATTTATCGAGACGTCTTCACATTGCGGAGATCCATATACTCCTCTTTCGGAGTGGATATCTTCACACTGTGCAGATCCATATGTTCTACGTTGGAAACGAACATGGTATATAAAATATACATTTATATGTATTGATACCATGTTTGCTTCCAAAGTGTATCTGGATCTTAACAGTGTGAAGACATCTTTTAACAGATAATTTTTCATTAGAATTATTTCTCAGATAATTGTTCAATCAAGTGGGTATCTACTCCTGAATTTTTGGGTTTTTTACATTCTACAGATGTGAGAATCAAATCTGCATTACCCAGATTGCGAGGTGTGCAAGCTTATTCGTTTGCTACCGAGAAGAAAACATATTAATATAAGTTTATTTTTACTGATGATGGAGCCATCTAAAACATTTTTGTGGTAATAATATTTTTTTAGTTCACAATAATGTAACTTATAAACAGTTTAATTTCCCTGAATTTTCAATATCCATTCCAAGGCGGTTTACGAAAAAGACTCCTTGGAAGACATGATATGTAGAAGGAGTGGGATATTTTTTACGTTGACCACCGCGGGAGCCATCCACCGGAGCACTCGACCTCTGACAAAGCTCGACCCTGATATCTTCCTACTAACAGTGGCTACCCAGTGCACCAAGCCACCAATGCTGGTAAACCCCCGACTAACTAGTATATATGATATGTAATCTTAAATTTAAGTATAAAATATGTGGACTCTTAATAAACACTGGCATAAAAGAATTTTGTGATTTTATTTTAAAAAATCTGTTCTAATATGTAAAAACAAATTTAATATTAACGTATTTGAGATGTTAAACAAATTTTATATTCATGTGTCTTTGATGTAATTTTCTTAAAAAAAGTTTAGTGAAGATATTAAATCAAGATTATGTATTCTTATTAATTATGCCAAAACTGCACGCATTGTTGCTAGAGATTACCAAAGGGCAAATTAATTGGATGAGAATGGTTTGAAAATGAATCGGACAATTGGTTGACAACTAAGCTTCTGAAAAATTAATCTGTCGAAATAATCCATTATACTGTGGATATATGCTTAATAATTTATAATATTTAATGCTGATATGGAAAAAAATGTGATAATATAGTAATTATATAATAATACGAAAAAAAGCCGAAAAAAAAGACAGCAAAAAAGTTTATTTAGTTGAGTTACTTATACTCACATTTTTCAAGCTTTGTTTTTTTAATTGCGTGGAGTCTGCTTAATATATATATTGTTTGGTGTTGGGTTCAAATATGAATGAAATTAAGTTTTGTTCTTAGTCATACAATAATAACTACTGTGTTTAATTGACAAGTTAGACTATTAAATCCAATAATCACACGACGGCATTCATAATAATGTGATACATTTACTTGAGAAATAAAGAAACGATACGGATAAACTACTAAAATACAAGCTTTAGCAAAGCTTAGGATTATTCTAGATTTATTAGCTTTTGCAAACTGACTGGCTATAACTTAATCTTTAAATTGATATGAGTCTAAGCAAGGCATCACGGATATATAGTGTTGGAGTAAATAGTAAAATATTATAACTTATAGTTTCAGCTTACAATTTATTACTTACTATATTTTTTACTATTACAGATGGTGAAATACTTTTTTTTTTAGTTACTAATAGAACAATATCAAAATATACAAAGCTTAACAGGCATGATCAACACGTTGTTAACTAGCAATAAATATATTCTTTCGATCCATAGCAAAATACATAGATAAGCTTTTCAATATATTTTTATATAAGTTGATCAAAATTAGTGTTAAAGATGGGACTTATCGTTCGTTTAGGATTGGTTAGTTGAATAGACCAATCGCAAATGTTCAAAAGATGATAAAAAAAAATCATTAAAATACATACAGGTAAATGCATGAAAGTATCCAAGCTATTTTATTTAAAACCATACGATTTCTGTATTCCGGAAGGTAGTATAAACTATCTTATTAATTCAAAATACGTTTAGTTTTTCAAATCGTGAATCGTGGATTTTCAATAAACTAATCCTATAACAACAATACATGTTTACACATTTAAGTGAAAATTAGGTCAGTTTAAATTATAAATATAAGTGTTAATTTGTCTACAGTATAAATAAGAATACTGTTACGTTTTGTTGACATATTTAAAAGAATGATTGAAATGAATTTAAATAAGAGATGATTCTTTCAAATTTTATTTACATAAAAATACAGTATCAGATTTAATTTTGCTTAAATAGTATGTAAAACTAATTGGTTAAGATCTAATTTTTATTGATTTATTTATTTTGAAATGAAATAAATTATAGATCTCCATAGTTTAAAAAAAAAAAACATTTCCGAGAGAAAATTCAAGGACAAAAAGATACATTCAAAGTCTGTTAAAATATTTTACCATAATTATTTTCAATAACTAAAATAAGATTTAATACTAAACATATTAATACCAAAAACAAAACAGAAACTGCATCATCGGAGAAAACTAATAAATAATTTATTTTTATATTCAACGCACGTGGGTCGTATAATGATCACGTTCCCTCACACTAACACATATCATATCACACAAAGGCTGTATAATGTGTGTGTGAGCAAAGCCTCCTGCCACCTAAAGTGTGTCATTATCCACAGCCAACGAGAAAAGTTGTGGTAGGTCAGCCCGGAAAGGAAATATTCAATTTATGTACATCCATATACATTTGTTTATGATCACAAACGACATAAAAATATACACCAAATAAAGACATTATATTTTTGTTGGTTCTTCAAATTTAAAAGCTTTGGCATATAGAAAGTTATATTTTACTTGATTTTATGGAAAAAAAATATTTTACTTTTATGTTTTATATGCAAACATATTAAATGATATGAGAAAAGGATAAATTTATCAAGAACTACGTGAAGTGTAATCACATTTAGTTGTAACGTTTATGCAAAAAACAGACAGTATAGAACCAAATATTAAAAGTATTCAAATGTTTAAATTTCTTATAATTATGATCATAAAATAATAATGTTGATAGATATCTAGTTAAGACGTACAAAAAAAGCTCTATAGACCCTTTATTCAAAATAAAACAAAGATAACTTTTATATTATAAGTATTGTATTATTTAGATGATGGGAAAAGTGTTCACACGTTGAAACACTGTTGAAAGCTTTCTGACACATGAGTAGAATGGTTCGAGAAATTTATTTAGACGTTATCATATTACTTTTCTCAAATGTAAATCGGTGCGATGTTAGAGTGTTAGACACACGTTGATCGTAATCGAATTATTTAACAATTTTAGTTAAATAATATAAATTTTGATTATAATTTAGCTTAAGCTTTTTTAATCAAGTAATACATAGATTTATGCCATTATTTAATTATAATATCATTTATTTTTTTCATTCAATACTATTTGATTCTCATAACATATAAGAGATAAATTGATTGATTGAAAAAAAACATGGACAGTATAATAATTACTAAAACATAGCATTTAATTATAATTTTTATATTTTTTTAACCTTACATACGATTAATAAATTAACTCTAACGCTAATTAGATCAAGTAGTAAGCTGCCAACTAATTACTCTGAAAAAAAATCTGCTAAGGTTTAAAATCTGTCTTTATTCTAAAAACTTTGTGGCAATACTTTCAATTCGAAACAGACCTGACTTAAAAATAAACGTTCTTGAGCCCTAAAAGTATAATACTATATTTTAAACATGTGATTAAAATTATAAAACAAATAGAATTGACATTAAAACAAATTTTTAGTTGCAAATATAAGTATTTCCTGATAGTTAGTTATTCTCTTTAACCAAATTTGCAGAAAAACATGTTTATTTCAAAATAAACATTATTGGTAGAAGTGACAAGGGTAAAATTGTCTTTAAACAAATAAAAATAGATAACATAGCTATTAATTGGCCTATTAATGTTTTTTATTAGATAGTGAGAGTTATAAATTAAGTTACTACAATTTTTGGACTTTCCTGTGTGTTTAAAATCAGATTAAACTTTATATTCGCGCCTCCAACATCATACGTGATAAACGTTGCGCTTAACCATATGGTTATTTGTAATATGTGAATGCAGTAAGATATTTACAAATACGGCAAAGTTGCTCGGGGTTATATCAATAACATCCTACGCGAGATGTCATCTTTAGATTGAAATAAATCATCGTTTTGTAAATGCCTTTATAACATGGCAAAAATATTTCAAAACATCTCTGGCAGTATTATATGTGCAAAATCATACTGCATTCCACAAAAGATTCTATGCTTTCTTAATATATATATCTTTACAAGTCAATAATTTTTCCTTTAGCGATTATTGTTTAATATAAAAATTATTTCTATAACGATAAAATATGTGATATCTAAATAAATGTAGCCTTATTCGATGAAGTAGAAGGTTTTCACAAAAGCTTTGCTGGTGTTTCTAAGTTTGCATATCGATATTGAAACAAAAGGAATAGCTGATTTTTAATTATTTTATTATTGCGTGTTGTTATTTATGAGAAAATTATTATTGGGAGCTTGCAGCTTTAAATATACGATCAAAATATTTTTTAAATCTTAAAAAAAATGTATCAAAACATGTCTTCACATTGTGGAGATCCATATTATGCTCTACTTCCGAAGCAAATCTGGCTAAATATATTTGAAGATCTCTACAATATAAAAATTACCTTGATATTATCGGGTATTTTTTCCATGTCATTTATCAACTTATCGCTAAATTCATCAAACATCCAGTGCTTCATCTTATTTTTTTAAATATTTATTCAACTGTGGTATTTGAATCTGCAACCTCCGATGCTAAAATTTATATGCTTACCACTCAGACATTAAGTCATTTACGTCAAGGTTAGTTGATTTATAATTTTGTTTTGTATCAGTGATTTTTTCACGTGACTTATTCTAAGATAAAGTTTAATAAAGAGGCTAATTTCTGTATTATTTCTAATTAGAGGCTCTTGATAAAAAGCTCAAAAAGTAGGTATATTAATATATATTTATTTGTATGTGAATTAGTCATTTATGTAGCTTCAATTTACGAATTACATATACACGTAAAGCTTTGTCATCAATGCCCACAGTGTGCCATTTTGCTGAGTAGGCCAGTCTATGAACGGGATAATGGCAAATAGCACCTACGACCATATCTCGTTAGCCCAAGGCCTCGGCTGATTAGCGTCGGTACGCGGCTTGGCGTCGTAAACACATCTCAGCCATATTTTGCACTTTATGACCAACTACCACAGCGCGCGAAGACGCACTGGCATAGTGGAAAGTTTGCCGAAATTTTTCTTTCTTCTAGTTTTCTTTGTAAATAATAACTTTCATAGATTTAAAATTAAAGCATCATAACTTTACTTAGACAAGCTCTTCAATTACTAAACGAAATGATTAGTGTCAACTTTGACAGACATTTTCTATTTTAATTATAGTGAGAATCTCATTTAAAATAAAACATACAGATTTCGAATATGTAAAAATGACCACATGAAGTATATGGACTCCCCATTATAAAAACTCATATAAAATATCCATTCAAGAGTATTGTTACTCAGTTTTTGAACCCATTAGACATTTAGTCACACAGTAATGCATACCATAATGTGAAATAGTTATTTGGACATTTTTGATTTCTATCCAATACCTTAACCCAGTGATCGGCAAACTTATTAGCCAAAGAGCCAAATATGTAAATTACAACGATTAAAAAAAAATTGAGAGCCAAATCTGTTTATTAATTTAGTAAACCTTTACTGTTATTTTAGCACTTCACTAAATTACGGGTACATTGAATAAAACTTGATTTCGTACTTAATAAAAATCTTCTCATTTGATAAAAAATATTATGTAATTAAGGAATCCTTAAATTAAAATCATGACAATGACTGACAAACATTCAGTGGAAACAAAACAACAACAAAAAAATTCGAGTTTTTGGAAAGTTTTAGTAAATCAGGCTTGTATATTGTTATTTTTAATTTTAGGCACGATTCCAGGTTCTCATTAAGAGCCGCACTTGGCCGATCTCTGCCTTAACCTATACGATTGATACCTGGTTTTGTGTTTTTAAATATTCTTATGTAGCTACCAAATTTTAATCCACAACGATCGACACCAAAGTATTCGTGTTTAGCATCTGTCACTGAGGCGCGACGTAATGTTAATACGGATTTGAAATATATTTTAAAAAATGAAGGATGTATGATAAATTGTATGAAGCATCGAATATTTTTTTTCAACCTATCAGTTTATTTTGATGGTACAAGTTTCTTTCAAAAAATACGAAGTGAGGATAGATTGTTTTTATATCTTGAAGGTTTACGAATTTCAATTTTTACGTATTTAATTTTTAAAATCCGAAAAATTCCGAGACACCGAATTCCGACCGAATTCCGGAAATATTGAAATCCGAATTCCATTTTTTTTTTTTCTTAAAATGTTCAATCCTTAAGTGAGGGTATAGTATCAACATATTTTATTCGCACCTATCAATAATTTTGAAAATAATAGTAATGTTAGAATATATTTTTATATTATTTAGTATGCGTTATGTTGTGAACACAGTTTTTGATGTTGGAAAAGCGTGAAGATATTCACAACAAAGATCGGTGTGATCGGTTGAAGTTGGCACTACTCCCACATCCGCCGTTGGCAAATCTAAATTATATTTTATATCAAGTAAACGGTTTAAATTTACACCAATTTACAAACGTCAAACAAAATGATTGACTTATTCCATATCTAAATCAAACTTTCCTCTTTTAACAATATTGACGAATGTAATCATCGGATGCAAAATATACTGTCAACTGATGCAGCTTCATAAGAAAAAAGATAGAAAAAATGTGTCAATTAAGTATTCAGTGCAAAATTCTGGCTAAACGGCTTAACCCCAAATATTTATAGTGAAATAATTTTACTATAATTCACTTTTAACACAGATATGTATTAAAATACTTTTCTGCTGACGAAAAACGAAAGCAAAAGTATATAAATGAAAGGATATTTTCTAACATCTTGTGTCGGTGCATCGCTATTTTTAAGCCATTATATTATAATCGAGAGATTTTCCAAACCGCATCAAATTTGACGCTGCATTTTTCGGCTCCTTTGAAAATTTATACGAATATTACGGTATTTTAAATTCGCGCGCTTAAACGTGTAATTGGTTACTGATCATGGAATTTATGTTGACAATAAATATTTTCTGCGAAATTCGTAACGCCATTTTCAATGTGATTACTTTGCAAATTTATTGAAAACGCCGCCTAGTTTTTATCGTTCAAAAGATTAAAATATAAAAAAATTAGGTATTTTCGTATTGGTGGCCAATTGGTAAGTGCAGTCGGTTTTTTTTTTTATAATGTGGGTTCAAATACCCCAAAAATCCATTCGCGAAAGGATTTTTATTAGTTGAAAGATTGACTCATAGGGGCCAGTTGCTGGGGATCAAAAAAGTACGAAAATGAATATTAATTCAGGGTAAAG
>JAGVSQ010010280.1:0-13023 GCA_022683975.1 Rhyacophila evoluta
ACTGTTTTAAGCCTTCGTTCGCTTGTTTTTGGCCCAGCCTGGACGCGGCCTAAGGTATGGTGTTCACATTAAATGGATGTTATTAATAGACATTCTCAATAAAAACACTAATGGCACAGATAACCACCTAAATATAATTTCAAAATCACCATAGCCGCCACTGAGTTTCAGTAATATTACATTATGGAAAGGTTCTATAAATTAAGGCATACGTATTTAAAGTTGCTTCAATTTGAATATATTACTCGCGATAATATCTTCCATATTTCATGAATAAATGATATTATTTAATTGGTGAATGTATATAAATGAAATTACCAAAGAGGGTCTCCGTCTATTGACGCAAACCACATGAAAAAAAAAATAGGTAGACATTACTTGACTGCAAAGAAACATAACGTCCCTCTATCTAAAGTAGGTAGTATATATAAACAGCCTCCGGCAGAAAATAATAGAACAAATATGCAAATAATAGTGTCCCTGAAACACAATGTTGACATGTCTACAAAACAATATCATGCAAGGAAGAAAGATTGCACCTCTCATTATAAAACCAGGAGTGGATACACAATTTTACTGTCAAATAATTTAATATTATTCATGTATTATAATATATCATGTGATGAACTCCAATATAATCAGAAAATTGGAAAAAATGTATTAACAAACCATTTTAGTCAATTCGTGAACATATCATTTGGAAGGACGCGATTGATATAATTTAATATTTACGGTAACTAGGCAACAAAAAAGTGACAGATATAATATCAACCAACCTACAATGAAATTAAGGCAGTTATTAAATCTTGTGTAGTTCATAGCAGTTATTTATATATGCATTGCTATTTACAGAGCAATGGAATATATTTATTTTGAATACCATAATTATGAAAATTACTGTAAAAAGTGTAATATTTACAAAAGCGACGGAAAAACTAGAAAAATACAAACCATATAGTGACAAGGTAGGTTAAAGCCTATACCCGTATGGTATATCGATTTTTCAAACAAGGTCGTTCGCATTTTTCTTTACGGATATTATTTCATCGAAGATGCTAATAGCATATAGTAGACCAGGGCTTCTTAAACTTTTTTCATTCGCGACCCCATTTATGATTGCGAGTTTCCTGGCGACCCCATATAAATATAAAAGAAAGATAAATAAATATTTTTTGATGATTTATTTATTAGGTAACAATATACATGTACACCTAAACCTTTTTTTGTGCGGTAGATGCGTTCTGTGGTAAATCGCACAAAACAAAATCGCACAAAAAAAGCTACGACATAGAAAAAGGGAAGATGCGTTCCATGGATTTTAAAAACAGGTTTGAGTGTACATATGAAAATATATAGTTTTAGAATTCCCTTAGAAACGCACAAAAATCTAAAATTAAAAATTGCACAAAAAGTGTCTCGCGACCCCGTTTGGGGTCGCGACTCATAGTTTAAGAAGGCCTGTAGTAGACCAATATAAATACGTGTTTGCTCTGACATTATGATTTTAATTTATGTAAATTTTATATTCATTTATAAAAAAATCTATATATATAAAAATAAATATCAATGAGGTAACTAACATTGATTAATAACGAATTATTAATCACACGTAGCGTAAAGATATCGGTGAGACATATGAGAGCATATGACCACCAAATGGCATCTGTAGGAACGTAGCACATCTATAATTATGTATACTCCATAATGCCCGTATCCCTTAAATACATATGTATGTTATATATACGCAAATACATTCCGCAGATACAATCCGACAGTTTTCTACGCGAGGTGAAGCCGGTAACGATTATTGTTAGTTATACTATTTATGATTTCAACAGCTATTTTTTATATTTACGAAGACAAAAAAGGAATAAAAATTGCAGATCATGCATAACAGAACACCTTGACCAGTAGATTTTTTTGTCTATTGCAGCAAAGTCTAATAAGCTTAGATCCATTGTCATGATTTATCGGATTAGACACAGTAGCAATACATTTTTAAATGCGATTTATTGTCAATTGTGTGCGTCTTTTCCTGCGAATAGATACAACTACATAAGCGTCATGTTTTTGCCTGTAGGCAAAACTATATTTTCTTTGTCTGCTATATCGCTGCCTATACGGAGCATATGGCCGCCACATTAAGTCTTTGTCACTGCCCGTCATTTCGCACCCTCGCCAAGTTATGTCAACAAACCTTAATTCGGTTGAGTAAATTTTGTGGATAGTATCCGATGGCCTTTGAAGACACTGGAATTCCATCGATCAGAAAAAGAGGCAAGCACGATTCAGGTTATTTTCTTATACATAATAACATATAGCCTGAGACATTCCTGGCATGCTGGTCAGAAACATGGAAGATCAGCTTTTAGTATGGCATGAAATATTTGGCTGAATGGAGTAGATCTACAAGTGTGATCATTATAATACGTTAAATAAATAAATAAGTCGACTTCTTATCCAAATTAGATATGTATGTAATAATAGTAATGTATTTTTTTCAATATTTTACTCCCAAATGAACAGGAAGTCTTATACGGTAATATATAGACAGACGATGGAAGAAAATGTCATATCCAATAATAACTTAAATGCACCACATTTGTTTATGAACATTTAAATGTTCATTGAAGAAATGTAATAGTTTCCGTTTCTATCAAAAGTATTATATAGTATAGATACCCATTTTAAAAAATTATTGTACGTATATACCAACAGCATTTTCATGCAATATATCTATGAATGAATACTGAATCTAGTAAAAGCGCGGGAACTTATTGAACTTGGATTGATTTAAATATATATTGATTTGAAAGAAAAAACATGTTGAAATTCGTCAGAAAAAAATCTCCATCCACAGGTGAACGACTTTGATAGTTATATGATACAAATAAACTGGAAAAGTAGAAGATACTGATACGTTGACTATCACTAGCACATGTCGTAGCATTATCAGTATTAATTATTGACCTTATTTAATGGTTAAATTGAATAAAAAAAACAGTTTGAGTCATTCTGAAAATTACGTTGACGAACGTTTCATTGAACACGTATTTATTTAACGTTGTTTATTTACTTCCTATCTTGAGAGTATCACACAACCTTAAGCAATACCGACATTTATTACGAAAATTTTAAGAGTAGTATATAACTATATATTGAATGCTTATCAAGTATACTTTAATGTATAAAAAGGTAAATATACGCGTACATGATAAGATAAACGAACGAAAATTATTATTTCAGTTTTAGCAGGGAAAATATTATTATTTCATAATTCATTAAAATTTGAAATATGTATTATATATCAAGTGTATTGATAAGCAAATTTTCTCAAATAGATATTTGTTGACAAAACAAAATAGTAAAATTTATGGAAAAACATTCTTGAATTGGCGCCACATTTCCGCAAGAGGAAAATGTTGGAAGGTTGTCAGATCTAACAAATGGAAAACCCAGTATCCTTATATTTATTTATAAGATACATCCATTACCGATTATTTTTAACGTTTTTTTTATTGATGAAAATCGACCAATCCACACAATATAAGTAAGACACACGTGTTTCTAGGTTGATTTGAGACGGATTTTTTTATTAATACAAGAATAAAAATGTACAGAAAATATCGAATTATCGTAAATGGCTGATAAAAAGACAAAATTCGATCAGTTAGAACGTAAGACGAGATGGCGTATCAAATACGTATCATTTTCATACAAATGCTTTAGCCAGTTTTACCTTATATTATTGATTTTGTAATATTAACAATGATTATTATTGTATTTTAATTATAAAATATATCAGTAAAATGAACTCAAATGCACTGGAAGAATACACTGTTTATTCAACATGGTATTTCCACGGCGTAATTGAATTGCTATCATACATACTACATATACGTGTCTTATTAAAAACAACAACACGAAGTTGCAAATACATAATATGTATATTATAGAAAAGATAGTGAAGTCATATTATTGGTGAATGGACGCGGGTGGTCGCCGTAAACGGTCGACTGACTTCAAACACATTGTATTAAAAATATTTAAAAACAGTCCTATAAAAATATCAACGGTGCCACAGCACTACAATACACACGAACTACCGGCCAACTAGCAACTCTGCATTGTTATGGCAATGTGACGTTCCGTTGCGAAGTGTATTTAACGATATTAAATGATAATAAATTCATTACCATTGATAAATAAATAGTAAAAAGTACTCACCTTTCTTTGTCTGTAATCAAAATCAGTTTAGGGACAATCCAACAAAAGGAACACTATGAAAGTTTTTCAAATACCGACGATTTCAGAACAGAGGGCACCAGTTCGCAATGACAGTTCGTGTAACAGAATGAGGCGCGATCGGCTTGTAGCTCAAACCCACTTCTATATCGTCCAGTGTTGGTCAATTGGAAACCGCAATCTAACCACTTCATAGCTTACAATAATAATGTAATATTATATCGATTGTAACATCAACATGTATTTTATTAGTATTAAATCTTTGATTAGAATCAATAAGAATAGACACAATTATACCACAAACAATATAAGTGTAGCTTATTAATTATTAGCTTTAAAAAAATCAGAAATATCATCTTCCTCATATATTATAAAAAGAAAAAACATTTTTTAAATTTGGAACGAAATGAGTTTTGTTATTTTAAATATAGTTTATATTTTTTTTCAGGAAAGAATTCAGTGTTTTTAATGATATGCATAATGTGAACTCAGTAGCCAAGTATATTAATTCAATTAAAATATATGTTATTATCATTTTTTATTTAAAAAATGTTTTTTTTTAATGAAAAAGTTTAATTTTTAAAGGTTCCGAAAATCGTTTTTGAAAACGTCTGAACTAGACTGGTTTTGTTTCCTTCACGGGGAGGGGGAGTTTACATAGCACAGTGGTCTGTAGGCAGTATTATAAGGACTAAAATTTAATAATTAAATATTCAAATAATCACTTATTTTTTTAGAATATTTATTTATATAAAATATAGAGATTTGTCTTTCAAAGCTTGATACATAAACGCCCAACTGGTGATATCCGGAATTGTATGATCACGAATTTTAAAGATGAGTACATTTTATATAATAGTATTGTCGAAGTATTATGATTAAATACTTGTCTTTCAATGCCTACAGATCATAATACATTGTATCAATTTTATGAATATTTCTTTGTTTTAACCACAATAAGTCATAGTATATTAGCACAGGTAATCTTATCAGTGATATTATTGATAATAGTAATAAATTTAAATATTAATATAATCACGCATGGAGATTAAAAGGTATCATTACTATCATAAGAGGAACATTGAACAGGATTTTATAAGAATTAAGTCAATTTCAATTCGAAATTAAGCTCAGCTTAGCAATATCAACCTACACGATGATCGTAATATTAATGTATTGTAATTAAAGTCTCACACTATTTAGAAATTTACCACTGTGCAAAGAAATGTGCTTCCAGCAACTCTGGTGGTATTATTTTGAAGTTACTGACTGGCGCTTAATGCTTTATTCTTCTGTAGTGAGTGAATAACGTACCTGAAGTCAGCCCGGCACACCTGTTGATTGCTAGATTCACGTGCTTCCTAGAAATTATGTCAAAAATACGCATCGGGTGATGTTTCTCAAAATTTTAAAATATGGAGTGAAAAAGAAATACAAATCAAGAATAAATTTAATTTAACTACACTCAATACTATTCCGTATCCAGTATATTTTAAATGGCAGAATGATTTGATAATTAAAATTGAAACATTTTGCACTTTTCACATTTTGTTTAATTGATTGAGAATTTGAGAATAGACAAGAGAGATTGAGATTAACTTGTAGGACTACAAAACATGTGGATCCAATATCGAATGCCCATTTATAGGTTGGTTTATCTTGTGATATAGCTATTATTTTAAAATTGTTGATTAATGAAAATAGTGATTTTATGTATTTTTCAAAAAAATAAATAAAAAATACCCTTTATACTCTTGACAGAATCTCTTCAAGGATACTTTATTACTGGTTGTACGAGGCAGGTGTAAAATGACGCACTAAAGCGAGTTTTTGCGCATTTTCTGAACACCTGGAGCGCTCGAGGCTCACCAATTGCCACAATCTGGCGACCAAGATGCAACTCTTCAGTACGTACCTGAGCATGCAGGTCAGAGCAGTGACGTCACCAGGAGAGGCTAAATATTATTTAAGTATAACAATGGCTCACAGTATTCGATTTGATTATTGCTTCTCATGGCTTTTTGTGAACCCGCAGAAAATTGGGACATTGTTGTAGCTTTACTTTATAGTGCTTGGATTTATATTGCGTTTTTACTAGATTAATCTGCAATCAGCCAACTTCATTTGTATACAACGTTCAGGTGCAATAAAAAAACCAAAAGTTGGTTAGAGTGTGCGGGTGATTTTACGTATTTCATTTATTTGAGAATTTTTAGCGTTCCGTGTAAAGCTCAATTAAAGTTGAATAAAATGACATCAAAATCGGGTTTTTGACCATAAGTAGAAACGGCTGGTTTAGAGATTAAACCATCAATATATACTTTAACACATAGCACAATCAACCTAAAGTTTGTCCACAAACTCCAAAATATGCAGCGCGTATCAATAAAGCCAAACGTGTGATTTTTAAATAACCAGTTGAATGTTACCGACGAGCACAAAAATGTGTACACCGCCGCAACATACGATTTCTGAAACGCACAAATTGATGTGCCCCGTAAGCCATGTGTTAGAGTTAATACTCAAATTTTATAAAATACCTCAACATATGCTAAGAATCTACCATATAGGTATGATAATCCATAATTTATCAATTATATTATATTCTCAGATCATTCAAATTAGCTGTCTGACATTTAATAAAAGTTTACTGTAATTTTAGTTTAGACTTAGGACTGATAAATTTTAATTTTAATAATAGTTAAAAGATGTTTAAATTCCCTTTGGTCCACGCCACTGTAAAATTAAAGCAATATGTGTAAGGTTTCCGAGTCGCAAAGTATCGCGTGCCGTGGCGGAATCTCCATGACACAAAGCCTTATTTTACCATTAAATGTCGATCATCATTTTTAGCTAATAAGTTATAATTAGGCAATGGGGCTATACTCGTAGGTATACAAATATATATATATATATTTTTATTGAACTGCACAATGATCCATATACCCTACTTACAGAGCGGACATGGTTAAAGTACATAATTTTTTGGACATGGAGTTATATGTTATAGTTAAATTAGTCAAATAAAGAATAAAGAATTTCCACAGTGATTCTAATGGATTTCTATAAAAGAAAGTATTGTAACACTATAAAAATTGTTTTGTTTCAATATTTGTATGTTAATGATAAAATAATGATTACATTGTTCTCTTCCGTAGTTCGGTAAATCTTTAAATGTGACAAGAATCATGACAGATTAATTATTATATAAAATGTGGTTTATATTTTTAACTTTCTAGCAATTTACTAAGTATTTTGAATAAGTATCTAAGATTTTTATAGTAGGCCGCGAGCACGATAGATGTCGCGACGACAGAGCGACGGCGATAAAATGACGAAAGCAGAAATGCAAAATACCTATAAATATGTGAGTGAGCAAGTGAGCGAACCCCGTAGGGACTGGACTCAAATTATCGAAAACGAAAGAGAATGGTGAGCTCCTAACCGAGTTTCCACCTAAACATGCCGGACAATTTCCACAGTGAAATCGAACTTTTTGTTTGTTGATCCCCTATAAGAGGAGGACAATATTCGGAAGGGGGGTTTTTCTTAATTGCTTTCCCCCCGAAAAGCCTTCAGAATTGATATATTTATAGCAGGACTATCAGATAGCTTATATGAGGAAAAGGGAAATAACTGTACTTCTCGGTACCCACCCTAGTTAGATTAGTCAGGAAACTGTGAACCCGACAGCGGGTTCCGCATAGTTTCAGTTAGGTAAGAGGTAGGGGAAAAAATGAAAAAATGAAAAAAAAAAACAAAAAAAGTGAGCGAGTTGCTGTAATCGACGCACTGACGAAATTGCTCATTTTTTTTTCCCCCTACCTCTTATCTCACTGAAATTGTCTGGGAACCCGCGGTCGGGTTCCAGTTTCCTGGCTATTTTAACTAGGGTGGGCACAGGCTTATTCCTTTATTTCCCTTTCCCTCATGTAGTCTATCTTGCTCCTCACCTATTTATAGCTATTTTGCATCTCTGTTACGGTTGCTTTGACGCGGTTGCTCGGTCGTCCTCCCCGCAGCCGTATTTAATTGTACAAATATCGAGATCTTAGAAAATACATCATATTCAGGCGCCCTAGTGCCGTGCACAATCTGGACATTAGGAATGCGCGGCCCTGTGTTTAACTAACAAACGAGGTGCGGTCGGATTTCATTGTGTTCATAATAATAGTTATATGGACATCTGATTTCATTGATCTTCTATTTCGACGGATGCGAGTAATCCTTACGGGAAAAATGCTAATTGTTATGACGCTCAATGATGCAATATCAAACAAATCTATTGACATGACGCATTCACCATTGTACTAAAACCGGAGTTCTCAAAATATTAAACCATGGGTTGTACGCTGAGCTATTACTTTCAGGTGACCAGGACTTATTTACGATATTATTTGGTGTCCGAATTCCACAAACTACGCCAGTATGCCACCCAAAACATGAATC
The DNA here is from genome assembly GCA_022683975.1 of Rhyacophila evoluta. Classification (NCBI taxonomy): domain Eukaryota; kingdom Metazoa; phylum Arthropoda; class Insecta; order Trichoptera; family Rhyacophilidae; genus Rhyacophila; species Rhyacophila evoluta. Next base: position 8,695 of record JAGVSQ010010280.1, read on the forward strand.
AACTTTCTTGTGACATTCCCAAAATCGTTCACTTCTTTTCGTGAGTATATATAAGCGTCACAGGAAAAGCTTCCACACTTCTTAGAAGAGAGTCGTGATAATAACGCCTTCTCTTCTTTCTTTTTAATACACGTTCTTCTTTTAAATAAGCAAGATATTTCCTTAATTACCCCCACATATTTTTTAATGTAATTAATTTCCAGTTAACTATTAATTTTTATTTACTTTTACAAACCTTTTTCTATCAATGTACACACTTCAAACTCATGTTTTGGATTAGTAAATTATTAGGAAATATACTAGACTCTCTCTAGATATCTCAGGTGATAAAAGCGGTGTCGTATGTATCAAATGGGCGTAAACGGATTTGCCTATTGTCTAATAGTGTCCTTGTTACAATTTTTGAAATACAATAAATAATAATGAATTATATTTTTTGATATCAATTGATTTTTATGGCAGGAAACCCATCAACAACTATTTTATTTTTATTTGAGTACACTTTGTAAAACAGAGAGTCCAGTGACGTCGTTTGATAATACTAAATCGTTACATTTTAAGGATCTTATAATAATACTTAATTCTCTCGACAGAAAAACTTAAGCTCACTTAAATGGTAAACACAGTTCTTCTAGCTTTCTATTCTTTTTAACTTGTATATTTGTCAGGTAGTGAGAATCAAAAAAGATTGAGAACCGATATGCAAAAATAATTGTTTTGTTTTTTAAAAATGGTTTCATTGGCAGTTAAAATTTGTAGACCATAAATAATGTACAGTCTCTTATGCATTTTTTTTTGTTTTGAATTGGTCTTCTGATGAAAGTGCACATCGTGATTGTATCCATGTATGTTTTAGATGAATTTGCATTCCGTACGTTTGAAAATGTAATATCCTCAGTTGAACGTGCCAGACTCAAACAAACACACCACCTCACCACCTCGATATCTTTCTATGTAGTCTTAAATCTCAGTAAAGTGGACTCATATTTTCTTTTAGGAAATGCTTTTTCTGATTGCTCGTTTTCATCGAATCACTTTTTATAAAATACTATTTAACTGTTGTAATGAATTTTGAAGTGTATTATGGTTGGGTACAACGTACAATTAAAGTAGAAAGAATGCAGTTGGCACAAATATGCTATGTCGCACTATATTTATGATATTTACGACATGATGACGAAATAAAATGATATTCTGACTATTAAAATAATTATAAACTCCAAGTGGGTACTAAACTTACAATCAATACGAATATAATTATTTGATCGTGTACCTGCTTGCTTTCAATGACATATTTTTTGTTTGTAATAATTTTTGGCATAATGTTGTTTGCGCATTAATTTGAAAAAATAAATTCGAGTGACTTAAAAATATTTATTATTTCGACAAAATGTATTTCAAAAGAACTTCTGTTTATAATATTAAGATATATTTACCACACCAACGGTTTCTGTACAGTTCAAGTTAGTCTTCACGTGTTTTACACATGGCATCAATGTTATTATAAATAATGCTTACGGCTATTTTGCGTATGGCTACAGTGCTATATTTGCGGCAATGGTTATATTCTTTCGCGCAATTGTTCGACTATAATAAGAATGCTTTTTAGCATCACCCACTAAAGCGCGTTTTGGGTAATTAATGTCGAACGTATTATGGGACGCGCCTTCATAATGTCCAGATTGTTCATGGCACAAAGGCGAGTGCATATGATGAGCGCCTTTTATTAAGAAAATTCACATAATTTTCTACGTCCAATAGTATTTGCATAATGAAAAGAAGTATATTATACATATCTAAGATACTTACCTAAGATAACTTGACAAGGGCTAGAACGTTAAAATGTGGAAGCTATAACTCATTGAAAATATGTATATAGGTTATTCAAAGTTTTTTCACAGTGGCGCCTCTAACCAATAGCGCAGCACTGATTACTGTATCCAGGACGTTTCTCGCGAATAAATCATATCTATTTTCGACATCGGAATTTCGAAATGTTACAACCGGTTGTAAGGTCGGGGATGGTAAACGGGGCGGCATGATCAAATTTGTTGTTCGTTTTTATTCAATATTGAATTAAAAATACAATATATTTATAACTATTCGCAATTTAAATACATATTACTGATAATAAATAAAAAGTGATTCAGTAACAAACGTAATAAAACATATCAATAAACTATTGTGTCTGTGCCTGATGTGAAGTATCTTTGGATATTCGAAATATGCACCTAGCTACTTGAGTAGTCGATTGCTAAGCGCGCGCGCATTGATGTCGGAGGCCGCGACTTCAAATTCTCCATCGATTTTTTAAATTTAAAAATGGCTGGACTGGATGTCAGTTGGTTGAGTAATTGGCTGATAATTATTATATTAAAAATTACAAAATAATAATAATAAATAGATAAATATTAAAAAATCATCGTCAATACTACCACGTGTGATGTTTTTAAAATATGTAGAATTTTGTGCATTTTTTTCAGAATGTACAGTAAACGCAATTTATAAATTGAATGTATATTTATGTCTATACACACCTGTACACCATTAAAATTATACAGAATAATAAATATTCGAGACTCCTGACGTAAGGACAATGACCTCGCGATATATCGTGATTCATCCTTATTCACATACGACTTTTACCCTGTAGCTCACCTGTTACCTCATGCCTTTCTACTGATGTAGTTATTTTGGTATTTTCGTGAATAAGAAGACGTAGCAAGCGTAGGAGAAGGGCTGTGGTCTCACAATAGTAGCTGGATGGAAGTTTTAGCGGGAATGGAGTATTATTATTCAATTTTATATTCTAAATTATTTAAAACTGGTGAACTTCCATTTGTGAAATTCAAATCAATTTTATGTCTATTTCCTTAATTACGTAGTTATTATTGGTACGTTTCACAATGGTGGCTCGCCGTTAAAATTATTTTCAATCCCATAATAAATTATACTATGCTAAATCTGTATTTTTTTTATTATTTTTTCTGCTTGAAAATTGTAAGGTTCGAATAAATCATTGAATTGCGTTATTGGTTTTCAATGCTATATGATGAAATTCTAATTATAATATAAAATTTATTGTACAAAATTACCTTTTCAAGTTATAAACATTCTGTTTTACCGACCGTAAGAATTTACATTATTGCTGGAACGTAAAATAGGAAATCATTTTATCTAAGCGGGTGTGTGTCTTTGATATTTGATAAAACTCTACAAATTAACACTAGATGGCGTTGTAAATACAGAACAGCAATTTTCCTTTATATTTTCAGATATGTGTGTATTTTTAGTATTAAAATCTTATTTATATCCGAAACCTTCATTAAATATAAGAAATGAACAGTTAATCTATCTTCTCAGGTTTATTTATCAAGCATTAGCAATAAGTCAGAGGTTGAATATCGCCAGCTTCAAAGCTGCTTGTGATTCTTTTCTTTCTTATTTCGAATAAATTCTGCCGTTAATCACCACAAAACCCACAATCACCGTAAGAGTTTTATGGACATAATTAATAATTTTTCACAATTTTTATCAATATAAACATTACTAAAATAAATTATATAGTATAAAGTTATCCAAAGTAGCAAGGATTTTAATTTTTTACAGAAAGCATAGTGCTATGAGTCAAATCTACGGCTTTCTCAATTTTATTTCAGAAATGTATTTTATCAAAATGGCTCTTTATTTCATAAAAGTTCGCGACCCCTGCAGTAAGTAAATCAAATATGGTGTACATTAATTAGTACAGGTATTCTTATTTCAACAACTCAAGACGATCAACTTTTAACAATACTTGTTCCATGATCTATTGATACACTTTATTTTTGTTACGAAGAAAGCTTACGGAATGTAATATTTCCTTTAAATAAAGGAAGACCTACGAGTTAAAAGGTTGTGTAGCATCTACTCTGATATCTAACATAGCTGTTAACTGTAGATTGCGTCACGTTTTTTCTTCGAGTGTCTTTATAATTGAGGGAGGTAGTTCCAAAGTAAACTTATTCCACTACGCTAAAAATTGAAAGAAGAATATTTTGAAAATATTTTGTGAACTTTTTTTAGTGTACCAAAATTTTTAATAAATCGTCACCGAGGCGTGCTACCAAAAATCATTTCGCGTACCCCCTAGCGGCACGTGTGGCATATGTTGTCGGGCGCTGCTATATGATAATTCTATATAAAAGTACTTGTTCAAAATCTTCACCATTGAATTTTGGTATAGTGGAATAAGTTCTCTTTGGAACGACACCCCTCAATTATTTCTTTTATAGTTAACTAGCTGATCAGTACCCGGCGTTGCCCGGGTCCCTTTTTGTTTCGAACTTG
>JAGVSQ010010281.1:0-13023 GCA_022683975.1 Rhyacophila evoluta
GAAACAAAAAGGGACCCGGGCAACGCCGGGTACTGATCAGCTAGTATATTATAATTAAGTCATAACGAAAAGCGAGAGTTTTTGTGCTCTCAATTTTACATTCGTTTTATTCTAATATTATCTTTTATACACATTTAATTATTATGAATACATTACTTTGGTACTTTATCTTAAGATCCTTGCAATAATAATGCAGCTATGGGGTGCGAATCAGCAACCTTCTGTGTCCAAGCGAACCCGCTTCACACTCAGCCACCAGAACAATGATAACACAATTTTAATTGCTAAAAAAGAATGATTGCCATGAAAATTAATATTTTGAAGAGAGTGACATAAATATTGTATAATATATAAACATCTTTTTGTGCAGTTTTGAAAACCAACGGCGTCTCGCGGAGAAAACCGGCAGTATTAACTTTTGTTTTCCAAACTACTTACAAAATATAATTTTCTCTCGCAGAAAACTCTAAGCTACACGGTCGGCAGATCAGATGCAGTACCGACTGATGCGTTTTTTTTCGTCGCACCGTGATCAAGGAATACAATTCACACTTACTATACATGCTATAACAAGATATTACACTGCAAAAAAGATATAAAATTATAACTTAAACACTGTTACTATATCTAATACACAATTGAGCGCAAATGAGTCGATATTGACAGATCTATATCCATGGTAATATTTATTCACATTTATTTATTGAGTCACATCTATCGGTATTAAAAAAAGTGTATATACTAAATACTAGGAATTTAAGATGCCGCTATAAAAGTGTACTATATGAATATCTATGTGATGATAAATCTCGACAGATTATTTTTCAAGAAAATTGATTGTCAAGCAATCTCTCAACTCATGGGCTTCCATTCCAGCATGTTTATGTTTTATTAAATCTATCAGATGTAGGAATCGAGCCCGCACTCCCCGGATGCGCGCACATTAACCTCGGCGTTATCGGGAAATTACCAGGCTATTAACTAAGTAAATTTTCTTTCAATTTTAAATTAAATTATCACAATCTTTAAATACAAATAACAATCCCAGAATATCAAAGAAATTCACAACAACTTATTTAACAATATACAATAGAATCAATCTTAAACAAGAATTCTGTTTTAATCAAATTTTGTACAGAACAAATTATGCGAAGTGCAACATACATACATACATAAATACAATTTAACTATAAATACTATTTTAACGCACGTTTACATACACTACTGGTCAACGAATAGACCGTCATGGATTATTTTACAATATGAATATTTTTATAATGTCTTATTTCACACGTTGGACTGAAAAATAGTCATTTTTATACATCTAACTAATTCAACGTTTGAACTAAAGCTTTCTTAACGTTTTGATAAAAGCTCTCGCTGTCTCTCAAAAGCTCCATAAAAATTGAATATTGGAAAAGTATACAACCAAGATAACAAATAAAAAAATATTCTTAGTAAATAGTGTCAATGACAGCTGTGTGCAAATACAATTCAAAGCAAAGAAACTGCTACGGAGAATTTCTCTCTTTTAAAGAAATTTAAAAGTTTGAAATATGTCTCGCTTAATGAAATAAGAAAATTCTATACCAACATTTGCGTTAATTGCAGAATATTACCTTACAATAATAATATTTTTAGAAGTAAGAACCGGAGAAAAGCGAAGAGTTTTTATTTTTTTCAATCATTTAAATGAGAAACCATTGCAGTGGTTCGTCGAATTTAATTGGATTGCTTATAAACGTATGCCTGTTTTTTTATTATTCAATTCATATTTCTAGGAATTCCCAATTAGCGTGCATTGAAAAGCTGTGTAATAAATAGTAAATAGACTTAATGTTTTATTTTTGTATTTCACTGATATACCGATGTTTTTCCACTATCGATTTCAAAAAATATGTAGCCTTCTGCACGATATAATTAAATGTATCGCCTATACTGCCATTCGTTGGTGAAGGGTCATTCATTATATTGAAATTATTTATACTACGTAATGTGCATTGTCACATTTTCGCAATCTAAAAACGGTCATTAGAAGCGTGTAGTGTCTAACATTGAGGAACCTATCGTGAATATCGATTGCGTATTGTGGTAATATGCTCCATCTACCAGCGTAATGGTAACCATATTACGTCTAACATATCTTTGGTAACGTATGTCAATGAGAATTCATTTTGACAAAAATTAACATTATTAATAAATGATAGTTGTAAATTAATAAAATTTCCACAAAAATTGTTGGAGTTCTACAAAGTAAATAATAACTTATGTCTTACATATGTTGGTCGTTTTATTCGATAAAAGAAGTAAACGATAACATAAAAAGAGGATAAATACGAGTATAATAATGCATCTTCAATATTTGCAGTGAAAAATATATCAAATAAATTTCAATTTTCATGTACTTTTCACACAGTTCTATTTTTATATAATACAGTTTCTTAAATAACATTTATGCAACATTTCATAAAAACATTCAGGCCAGAAAGCTTTACAATGATATACAATTAAATGTCATATTATTTTGAAAAGATATATGAAACAACAAATAAAATGTAACATTTATAATAAGCTAACGAAAAATAGAGACACGATTCAGGTATATCAAGTATAATTTATCGCTGTAGCGAATCAATCAGTCAAGCCAACACAATACACGAAAAATATTTTATCGTAAATTTATTTGAGTAACAGTTTTTGTTTCATTAGTGACATATTATTTTACAAAACGACTCACCATATCTTTACGTTTTTCCTCAATCGAATTATTTACATAATAATAGATCAAGTCGGTTACTTGTACGTGTCTGCTTTAGCGTGACTCGTATTTCAGTTTAAATTCAATAAATTATAACTCAAAAGCTCCCTAAACCAACACAAAACGAAGCTAATAGAAACACCTTTTAAAGTTTGCCGAGTCGCTTCGCAATATGAATTTTCCACTAGCAATACCAAGACAATATCTACTGGATATGGATAGGTACTTGAATCAGTGCAGTGCGAAATAAAATACATTATGTTAAATCTAACTCCAATATAAGTCATACAAGGCTAGTATTATGTAATAAACTAATATCACACTACTCAACGTGGTATGATACAATATGATGTCATTTTGTTCAAAAGTCTAAAGGGCTTAATACTGCATATCCCAGATTTTTCTTCACCGTGTTCTGGATAATTTTATACTTCTTCGTCATCCACAAAAAGTTATACGTTGGAATATAGTTAAAATATAGTGAATACGAATGTCTATACATTTTCTTACACAACACAATGTCTTAATAATGAAAGCGTTACTCTTACAAAACGCAAAGAAATTCAAATCAGAAAAAGAAAAATATTTATCTTGCGGAAACACGATCTTATGTTTTACTATCGTGAACTACAAAATGAACTTCACTTCGGTCTCAATGACAATTTACCGCAAAACAATCTTTGAGTTGATCGTGAGTTACGTAACCGCCATTATAATTATTGCGTATGAGAAAATTTCTCGAAGCGCCATAGCAACAATATCAGTCATAAGTGTGGAAAATCACCGTCAAATATTGTATATCGATGGCCGTAGGATGACAACGCGCATCATACATCTGTGTAATTGATCAGGGGGATCAAAGAATCTTATAAACATATATATATATTGGGGCATTAAAGAGTTACATGGAGTAAAATAATGTTTTTTTTTCATTTTTTTAAAATTATGTCCTAATACTTATAAGATTGTTTGATCCTCCTGAATAATTTAACAAATGTGTGATACGTGTTGTCATCTTATTGACATCGATTTATTATATTGTATTATGTATTTAGAGAAAAGACTAACTCATCGATTTGGCAATATATTTGTATGCATGAATAATGCGCACGTCACTGGGAAGTAATATGTATTTAGCAGTCATGCCAAAAGGATGATTACGAATATTAATGGGAAAATTTCTACACGAGACAAAGTTTCGACTTGAAATGGGTAGGAGAGTAGGTATCGCCAAACGCTGGGCGCGGTATTTTACGCGAACGGGCGAAAAGACAATGCAAGTCACCGCCTGGCGAACGAATTAATCTATTCATTATTCAAAGGTTCTGATATTCTAACAATGTTGACGATCCCTTAAACGGAATTTTAGGTTTAAGTGATTTGAATGACACACTAGACAAAAAAACATGGTATACAAAATATCTCCAAAAATTTGAAATACACATTACGGACTTAAACATTGTATATTCTCGAAAAGATATAATTTCTTGTATAATATATGCTAGAGGTACAAGTTATATATAGCGAAGGAATTATTTGTGCTTTCAGTTTTATCAATCAAATAAACCATTTATTTAATTATTATTGCAATGTCTACTGATGGAACATAATGAAGATAAATTCGAATCTCAAAAATGTGTGAAATTATAAAACTCTAATACGGTTTGTGATTTGTACCCTAGATTTCTAAAAAAAAGTAAACTATTATTTATAATAATAATATTAATAAAGAAGCAACAGAAAGATATAAGTTATAATGTATCATATAACTGTGAATAATTTATTTCACATTTCATTTAATCAGTATGTTAAAGTTGGCATTAATATTAAAAACCAATTGCAAAGCAAATTCAATTTTTCGTTTTATAAGTCATCTGATATAACGCACACTGAATAACGTCATAGTATATGCTTGCCTTATTTATGCCATAGAATTGATTTTTCGCGTAGATCTGTTTTTTGCAACTTATTTTTTATCGTTAAAATAATATAATTTGACATTTTGTTATTTATAACTATATAAGTCATGTGAGCGGTTGTCATGTGAACGGTTGTTCGGCGCGCAGATGTCTCGTGCGCAGTTATCATGGAACCGAAAAGGCTCTATAGGAATTGTAGTTGTTTTTCCGCTCCCCGGAAAAAAGCAAAAATTGAACCGAGAAAAAGGAAATGAAAAAATACTAATATTCTATGAAACAACCTTCTAGTTGATTTATAGTATTGGTGATTATGATAAATTTCATGTAATCCAACACATTATTCATATATATGAAACACGGCAACTAATAAATATATACATACGATAATTTAAACATTTAAAAATTAGTTGTATGGATGCCATTTGTATAATTAACTTCAGTCAAATTAGCATTACATTTACATGTTGAGTATGTATTTTGTGAATAAATGATTATATTACATACTTCCTATAATATACAATATATATTTTATCGGCATATTTTATTGTTAAGTGAAATTCAGATAACGATATTCAAGCTTAATTATTATATTTTCGTTACATATGATAAATCAAATATTCTACAAAAACAATTTATTTCCTTACAAAAACAATTATTTTAATAGATAAATCAATCAATCACAGATACTATGGGGAATAAAAATATGTTACGTGAGCATAAACTCGTTTGAAATTAAGGGAAATGAAACAATACAAAAATCTTCAGCCTCGAATTTTGGATTCCCAGTGGCCTCCCGTGAAACAGATTCACCGCCGTCTTTTAATTAAATGATATCGCAAAAGAAAGAAACAGGATACACGGAGCGTGAAATTACATCTGCTATTTGCGAACATTCATTATAATCATAGGGAAGGCTTTGCGCAAAGAGAGTAAGTTGTTTGCAGCGGGGATGGACCAGCGTCTAGAGAAGAGTGACTGCAAAAGGCAAGTTTTTAAATGAAACCCACTACCAGGTAATGTACACTCCTCTTAATTTATGGCGCTATATCTGAAATATGCAACTCGAGGTTTCACGGCGGAAATACAGATATTGTCAAAGGTCCATTGTGTATATAATTCAAATATTTTATGTCCGTTCTGAACGTGGAATCTCCGCAATACGAATACATTTTTGATAGATTTACTCAACAGCAATTACTCAACCTATTGGGTGACTGGCCACGCATCTTTGTATTTTATAAGCCATCAGTTGTTGGAATCGAACCCGCAATTTCCGGCCCCGATACCAGCACGCTGAATACTCAGCTACCGGAAACACAAAATATTACAACCAATTATATAAACACCGATACACTGTTGGTTAGAAGATACAAATCACCTCCTGTTGTATTAATTGCTAGATGCATTTTTATTTAAAAAAAATAATTTAGCAAATCATCAATATAAATAAACTTCTCAAATCCAATTAAAAATGGTGGGATTAAAAGCGAAAATCCCACTGTCCATCAAATAAATATCGGGTACAATCAAATAAACTAGCTAGTGACATTCTAATCTTTTCTGTGAATACGTGAGTTTAAATAGACTGTTATAGATATTCTACAGATCAGAGGTTCTCGATATTTTAGTGGCGCGGACGCAAATCGGAATTGATTTTTCAAACATACTATATATTCACTAAAACATATTATAAATCAATTATTAAAGCCGAATTAGTACGATTTTTGACACAGCATTTCATTAGATAATTTTTCACAGTTGCCAGTTATTTTTAAGATTTAATTTGAGTTTTCATTATTTGCCACACTTCGCCGCGAAGGCAAGATTGGAGACCCTGCTACAGATGACGCGGGCATAACTATATTTTATATAAGCGACCCATCTTAATGATTATGCTATGGACAGTGGCGGTTTTGCTTTTGACCTCCTCAAATGGTCGAACTTCTCGCCCATTGCAATTTGGTTTCTATGAAAAAATATATCTAGTTTTTAACGTAAAAATAATGTGTGACATCTCACGACGACCGAGTAAGTTTCTTCCCAACAAGGACTCAACTAACTACCAACTTATTATACTATTACCATATTATTATACTAGTAACATAGCTTAGTTAGAATAAGAATCATGCACACTACTGTGAGTCAACCAAGATTAAGGGAAGCTGCTCATGGTATGCTTCTGGCATTTTGCAGACACTTCGAGTTCATTACGATACAGTATACAGCCATTCAACGGTTATGGATATTGAAGATAAATTTAAATTTATTCCATAATTTTATTCACCAAGAGAAATTATTATTTCTAACGATCATTAAAATAACTCCTTTCGAGAAATAAACGAATATGATAATCAACTTGTATAACAAAGCTCTGCAACAAAAGTCAGGAGTGAATCTGTTTAAAAGTGTTTACCGCAGTCGCCGAAAAACAATTTTACTAAAACCGCAACAAATAAAGAGTAATTCATAACCATAAATTTTCAGGACGAACATTTTTATTGTGCTTTTTAATTTGCTCCAGAGCTTTGCGGTATTTAACAGTTATTGGATTCAAAAAGCTACACTTAAAACCTGCAATTTGTTTTAAGTATGGCATTTATAGCAACATTAATACATTAACTGTCTTAAAGGTAATTAAATGGAACAATATCGAAAGTGTGAATAATGGAACTAAGGAATGTTAATTTTATTTATAACGTAAACGTTATTTTAAGGTTTAAGGTAAATATATGATAATGGTTAAATTTATCATAAACAAACAAACACATATTCTATAATTAATAGTTAATATTTTTGACTGATGGTGCTTGATAGAAATTGATTTTAAATAATTTAGAAATATATTCTAATTTAATTTGCAATTAATTCTAAGCATATAGAAAATACTGTTTTATAAGTGTATCGAAAACTGTTGATTGGTGAAAAAGCAAGCAGATGGCCTAGTGGACGAGAAGTAAAGCGTACTTCGTTGCCGGAAATTGCAGGTTCGAATCCCACAGCCGCCAACAATTTATATATTAACATTGTTATGTTGGGATTTGTTTAAAATAAACGATATAAAATATATTACGTTACGTCACTCTTTTATAAAGTAGAGATTATACTGTGGATATGATGAATGCTATATTTTCACAGCGGACGCCGTAAAGCATTGCATGTGGAGTCAGTAAAAAAATCTTCGCCTTGGAGCAAAAAGTCACTAACTAACAAATTGACAGTCTTGAGATAATGGATGTATTGCGATTGCAATTTAGATGTAATAAATCTCTATGTGGTAATATACGCTTTTTAATAATAATGGTTGTATTCAATAGTTTTTAAGCCGAACAATATAAAAATAGTATAATCAGATATGTATTTTGCCTAAGTATATAAAAAAATACAAAAACTATATGGAGCGATTATTCGCAATATTGATTTCTTTGAGTTTAAATCGTTACCCATATATGTAGAGTTCAAAATGATGTACTTTGACGATCTAACTCATTTTTTACCAAAAATTGTAGTTAGTGCCTTTCCGTTCTACGGCGACTATATGTATACGTATACGTATGTCAGAAGTCGATAAATAAAATACATCTGTTACGAAGTAAGTTGTTTACTGTCGTAATTAACGATTATGAGACAAAAGAAGCTTTACAAACAGAAGCCTTAATTAAAAAGCTAAAGCAGTGTGTATTTTACTCGCGAAGCTGGAATTAATTAGAGCACTTATATCGGCGGCGCTACTCTAAGTGCACTTCAAAATTCGCGAGCCGGCTCGCACTAAGTCGGTCGCTATTATTCCAAATCCGAAATTAAATGTAAGCGGGTCATTGCATGTATTGCATTTCGCAGCGGACCACGCTCGAATTTACGATTGTAATATCGAAATGAAAAACGTTTCGCGCATTTGCTATATGGCCAGCACAGTCCGCACACAACCACAGACTCGATCTAAGAAACTTATAAGCCCCATGAAAAATAACAAAGACACTAAATATTCCACACATACTCATTATACATAAAGTTTACCAACGCTGTGTTATTATGCGAATAAACTGAAAGGGAATAACAGCCTGCCAGGCTGATATTATATAAAAAAAATTAGGTCAATTCATTGTTTCAGAAAATTATTCAAATCGTTGTCTGGCGCAATATACACGAACTACTGAGCATTGGAAATTAAAAGCTTTCTGTGGACTGTACAATTATAATGTTATTAATGAAGCATTTTAAGTGAGAGTGTTTTACAAAAATAAACATTGGTTAACAATGATATTTTTTTCAGTAATAAATTGTTTGTGTGGGATGCTATGATTCCTTAAAATTTATATCGATGTTTTATATTTTTGCAATACGTAGAATAATAGAAAATGAAAATTAAGTAACTGCAGAAGCGCCAATAACAGGGCTTGTTTTAACAATATTATATATACATTAATTTTCCAATACTTATACTTTATAAGGTTTTTTGGTCCTTCTAAAAAATCAAAAAAATGTATGATACATGCTGTCGACTTATGGCCTGTTATATATTATATATTTCTACATATTTCAGTCAAAAATCACACTAAAAATTACTATTTCTAAGATAATATTTAATCCAGGAGTGTGACGAGGGAATATTTACTATTATATGAGTTCAACAATCAATAATACACTAATTCATGTCGTAATCATGTCAATACGTGAAAATATGTGTTTATATAGCTCACCTACAACACAATAATTCAAAATTTACAACAACTCCCATGCTTATAAAGTTTGGAAGCCATGTTTTACCGAAAAGTGAGCGTCTTTTGTGTTTATTTTAGACACGATAGAAATCTGCAATTCTTTAATAAACAAGTATACTTAATATTATGTCATGTATGAATAAGGTAGAGCATTTTTCACTTAGCATTTGTTTTCAATACATTGGTAGTGTTGGAAGTATCGAGAAACTTGTTTTCTTTTATTTCACTGAACATGTTCAATATTAGAAGTACGATTTATTTGCTGTAATCCGTTTCTCACTGCTTGCTACAGAAGAGGAAAAAGCGCTTTTACATTCCGCGATGTTCATTAAACATTCAACTATGAAAGTTTTTGGCGGAATGAATAAGCTGCTGTTAAACTTACGTTACGATTCAAAACGAATGCATTCGTTCAATGCTATGTAGACGGGTATGAATGAAGTAACTTCAAGTTTGGTTATTTCTTCTTAAATGCTGTTTAAAGCATGGTGAAAATTCCACAGAGAATTATCTTCCGTATTAACAAGTGCAAACTGGACGATCGCGTATATAATACGACAATACATCACGTACTACATAAGTAGTCGGTCACACCGATATATCGGACTATTCTAAGGATGAAATAAATACACACAAAATAATGCTACAGTCTTAAAAAAGTCTTCGAACTAAAAGCTCGTCCATTCTTTTTTTACGCCCTATATTAGAAAAGGATACACCCTTTCCATAAGCTTGATTATATCGATCTTTTGTTCTAAATAAACCAATTAAATTTCTTGTTGACAATTTCACTTGAACAATAGTTTTTTGGTTCACTTTATCTCGAATTTCTACGTATGCAGATAATAATTTTCTCACTAGTAATATTTTCGAAGATAAGTATAAAACTGAGAAATATTGAAAATCGTCCAATATGACTAAACTGGCACTATGACACGCATTGCACCCCGTGGACCCATTATATAATACATATTTTAACGTAGGTAACACTTTTGATCAACGCTCGGTATTAATTAGTAAGTTTATTCTGGCCAAGATTCACTATCAGTACACTAAGTCTCACTCTCCCCCGGAGATCAAATGGTAAGCACATTCGTCTCGGTACCATATACAATATTAGACGATCAAATTTCACTATACGAAGATGCAAGACTGATTTCGGGCCAATGAGTAGAGCGACTCACTGACAGCATATGATCCACTTCAAATATGTTCAAAACGTGATGTAATCTTTGTAGAAAAAACTACACTGATAAATTTAACGCTGTAATTAAAAAAACATCGGGTATAATTTCACATAGATTGAGTAGCTTAATTTATTGCTGAAGATAAACACGTAATTTTCAGAATTTAAATAGAGGCCTTACGTATTTGCGACAATATTTTTCAGAAACTAATGATAGTATCAAATATCGTTAATTACATCCATCGAAGCTCATATGCTAGATTTTTCGTCAATAATAAAATTTGGTGTAGTATAAAGCGATTAAATTTGGACACGATAGTACAATGGATCCTTAATTTATTATTAAATACTTAGTGGTACGTTAGGATATTAATCGTATCCATCCTGAGAGCTTTAACCCAATTAATATTTAAAATTCAATTTTGTAAACCTGAAAATAGATTAAATTTTCGGTAAAGATACTGTAAAAGGAGAAGGAGGAAGGATTCTAGTTACGAGTAAGATAAAAGCTGATTTTATGCCGAACGTGAACTCGAAAATGACTTGATATTTGAATCAAGAATCAGTTGTATACTATCACATTGATGTCAACTTGATACGTTTATGGATGAAATCATCTGATGTGACGTCATGAATAACAGTAGCGTGCGCTGTACGTACAAAATATTCACTGGCAAATTTACGCTTTTTGGCTAATACTCAGAATTAAATTTTAGGACCAAAATAAACTACCTATCTAGATAGAGCATGATTTATATCAATGCTAGTTACTATTTCGATAAATTTTGTTTTTAATATTACTCAGGAAATATCGTTAGTCAATAATTAATTATTTAACATCAAAAAGGGTAAGGACGCCATTTTGCAAAAGGTTTTAATTTCAGGATCCACTACGGCCTATCAAGGAATGCGAACATCCTTAAAAGCAGATCCACACGACTAAAAATGCGGGGAGACTTGATTGACTAAAATAAAAAATGTGAATTTATTAAAAACTAGCTTTGAATTGGATTGTGTTTTTAACCCATTAGCAACCTAGATATGCTATTAAAACTTCCGGGATGAATACCCCCGCGACGGATTGGTAAGGGTTAATTTACTTTTTTTTTCTACGTTATTTAAGCTATATATATTCAAATTACAAACTTTTAAAAGATAATTAACAAGTGACTATAGAACAATCACGTAGATAAAACTATAACTCAAATATTTTTTATCCTCTTAATTTATATTTCTTAATAATTGTAT
Organism: Rhyacophila evoluta; assembly: GCA_022683975.1. Taxonomy (NCBI): domain Eukaryota; kingdom Metazoa; phylum Arthropoda; class Insecta; order Trichoptera; family Rhyacophilidae; genus Rhyacophila; species Rhyacophila evoluta. The sequence goes on from JAGVSQ010010281.1 coordinate 11,830, forward strand.
CAAAACAGAACCAGATACACTTATTAATTAGAAAATTATAGTAAATATAAAATATTATATTCTCCTACGTAATTGGAAGAACAATTAAAACGAAGTGCCTTTCTATGAATATGATATACTAGGATAAAATTCAAATAAATTTCTTTATATATTTAATATTGGTGACAAGTCAACCTATTAAATATTTTAAAAATACGAATATCACAAATAGTCACAGATAAATTAGTCCAACATATTAATCGGCTGATCCTGCAAATTCTATAATATATATTTATTTTTAAAATGTTTAAATAAATTAAGCTTTTTAGGACCACGCGCAGAATGTTGTATGTTGTGCAAAGCATATAACGAGAAAACTGCATTAGATATCGACATCATACAAGTCGTCATTTTTTCCCTGGCGATGATGATGTCTGTTACGCTGATAAAAAATCAAAGAAAACGATATCCAAAGTAAATAACATAGATGTCAATGTTCATGACATCGTGAAACATCATCATGTTTTGTAACGAGCGAAAACATCCGACGCGATAAAGTACGCGGCTCCGATGCGTCGAAACTAATTATATTACAGAGCGAGGGAAATGTCCCCGGCTGACTTTGATGTCGGAAGCATCGCGAATGTTTACCCAATATCGAATATCAGTCATTCTGACTATCGACTCTTAATATTTGTGTTTTCACGCCGCGGCGTGGTAGAAGACATCTGCGACAACAAATCCGCGTGACAGCTGGCGGCGGAACATCGCCGACGATTATATGAAACATGACCGTAAGTAAACCAGAACTCGGATTTATTGGACATCATTAACAATAATGAATTATAAATTATTTAATATGGCCAGCAGTCTCCACATGGCAAATATCACGGAATGTAGAGCAATGATGGTGCAAAAAAAAGACCGAGATATCAACGTGAGTTTTCAAAAACGATTTTTTTTATAATTGCCTTACATTATGCAAATATAAACACATAGTTGTACATCTTTAACATATTCTTATTTTTCTTATACAATCTACTCTAATACCATCTCGTTTGACATATTTTAAATTTGAATGATCTGAAAAAAGTTTGGTCGAGAATGAATCAAACAGCGCCGCGCTGTGCGAATGTCCAAAGTGTGCAACTCACAAGAGCTTTTATATGATAATTAATATTTTCGACTGATGGTGCTTGATGGAAATTGATTTTA
>JAGVSQ010010283.1:0-13021 GCA_022683975.1 Rhyacophila evoluta
CCCCAAGTTCGAAACAAAAAGGGACCCGGGCAACGCCGAGTACTGATCAGCTAGTATATTATAGATATAAAACGACTTCCGGAAAGTTCACCGTGTCGCACTTCGCCGAACGGAAAATTCACCGACTCCACAATTATGAACACAATATTACAAGTACTTTATAAAAAGTCTAAGCGTCGTAATTGCTATTATAAAATAATTCTTATAATAGATAATAGGCGGAGATTACGGTTATATAAATTATATTCTTTCGTTGAAAAAAAATATTTTTTGAAGAGTGTAGCTTGTCTAATAAGTTTGAGAGTCACTGATCTCGAGTCTAGACATGAAGATACAAGATCAGTGCTTTACTTATTATTATACATGTAACACATCTACATATATTGCATCTTACGCCTATTGGTAAATGTACGCAACCAAGAGTGGCTGCTTCCCTATTGATGTGCAAATTGCTCATTTAAATATTTCTCAGATCCTTCCAAACTTAGGCAATTTAAGTTTAAAACTCACTTATCTGGATAACATTTTTAAGTCGACAGTCAATTAATCTACGAGTCAATGTTTTCCAAACTTTCTTATGTACACCTTCTATCACCAATTCTATGTATATATTTCAACCATATTCATTCCGATACATATGAGACCTGTAAATCTCCACAATATAAAAAAAAATCATAAGAACTTTGTATAATATACTTATGCACATTTTTATTAACAGATTTTTATATCAAGGCGATATAATATGAATATTATTTATATTATAGATGCATTTAAATCGAGATATTTCTCCTCGCACCTTCTCTATCGTGATATAATGTTTAAATATTAAGTGTTATTATTTAGTTTGTTTGTTATCCGTATTTTTCTTTTTCATTTCATGTGTTTTTATGAACTGCAAATTTTTAATTTTAAATCTTGTCCATCTACTTCAAATGGGTTTTTAATTTTTTTTATTCTATTATACATGAATTTATAAATTTGGAATTCTGTTTTTATTTTTACCAAGCTACCACTGAACAATACGGAATATGGTGGGGTATCGAAGTGAACTTATTTCCACTATGTCAAAATTCAAAAGAGACCATTTAGAACAAGTATTTTCTGTACAAAAAAAACATAAAACATGATTTTGTTTTTAACATTCTTGAAATTGATTTTTTACACTGGTTTGCATGCTAAGTGATTCTTTTATACAAAAACAGTTGCTCAAAATCTTATCGTTTACATTTTGGCATTGTGGAATAAGTTCACTTTGAAACACCTTCCTCAATATAAATCTAATCATCAAAAATTGTCTCCACGAAAACTGTTTGTGAGCTGGATTGGATATGAAATCCTGCTTAGATGATTTTATTTAAATCCAACTCCAAATATGTATTAGCTTTAATACCCAGCTTCAGATTAATTTCATTTTTTCCGTTGTTTTCAATATTTGGATGTATATAATATTTCTAGTCTCTTGTTTATCATGATGGTATTAAAAAGTAAAACAGTTGACCTAGAAATGGTAGCCAAAATTACACGTAAAAATTTCACTTCGTTACTGTTCACCGTTTGGAAGGAGTTCTCGTGACAAACATAAACACACATATATTCTCTGTTTTATAATATAAACACCATCATTTATACTAAAGACTTAATCTAAGGTATATTATTTAAAATTCTAATCAATTTATTGTTTCCCAATTCAATCCATTCACGTTATATATTACGATTATACGTTTAAATAATTTATTGTGGTATTTTTTCATGGCTAATCCAAAAGAACGTCCTAATTGGTGTGGAAATCGGATACTCTGTAAGTATATCAAATGAGTTCTTGTGACAGACATGAACACACACGTATTTTCAATTTTGTGGTATGGATTGCGCGCTTAATATGCCGACAGAATACCGTGAATTCCTCGACGTGGATATTCAGTATATTAAATTTTATTTTACGTCGCAGCTCCGTGTGAAGGAATGCAGGTTTGTGGAACCATGAGAATAGTTTATCGATTCGCGGCAGGTTTATTATTAAATGCCACCTGAAGACTTAATCGCCCGATAAAAGGTCACTGGGTTGAACAAATAACCCTTCACTCACCTGTGTTCTGTCTTTATCCAACGCGGTGCCTTCGAAGCTAATGAACATCACCCGGGCCAACTTGCACAGTATCAAGTCCCGAATCGGTCCTGGTACTGATGTCCCACACGCACCCCTTTTAAAAATAAAATAAAATAAATTATCTCAATACTTTACACTCACTTCAAAACTTATAGGAATATATCGATCGTAGAAAGGACAAAGGACGTGAAGAATAAATTTATAGGAGGCACAAAAATGTTGATTTAATAATTCTGGACGAAAGTAAAATTATTAAATAAATACCGCTTTGAACTGCACGAATACTGAAAATAATGCTTTATCACCCAAGCTGATACTAATTTAAAATTATAACTTATTAAATTACTACCATACTTTGTAAACAAAGCACTAGTTTTAGTCTTTATGCACTTCAAGCTTTAGTATATATATATATTTATATATGCTAAATATTTTTTGACCTCAAGACATGGTGTTAAGAGTTTGTTTTTCACGAGAATTGATTGTTAGTCAATCAGCTCGATAGACATCCAGTCCTGTATTATTGGATATTTAGAAAATCCAGCAGCTGTGCAAATCGAGCACGTAATCTCCACCTCCGAAACACGTACGTTAACATCTGTGACAAAACTTTTATTTACCATGTTAATTCCAAATGTAGAAATATAAATTTCATAGATAATTTTAATCTACAGCAATTTTTCAACTCGGTTATCACAATGTATAAATAACTTTTTGAATTGTATTTACAGAATTGTGTGAATACTAAACATTTTTATCGGAGCAAAACATGCGTCTGACAGGAAGAAATGATAACTCTGGAGATAATTTCACGTTAACTAATTATCTAAAAGTGATTTGATTAAATACATCAAAGAGTAAGTTAAATTTGCAAAGGACTGCGGAAATTTGTTTCCTCAAATATGTAACATGGAAAAGGTGGTTACATTCATGTTTGAAATCGTTTAATAATTAATTATGAGTATAACTATGTTGATATAATAATTTATCAAACTCGTAATTAATCATTAATTAAATTTATCACCCGCAAAGATATCCTCAAATTTTGTGGAGTAAACAACCTTGATGAATTTTTATGCACACACGTTATTGACACTTAAATATTAATTAGACTAATATCAAAAAATCAATCGAATTGGATATGCTGATTTGTAAAAAAACGTCTTCTATTTCCAAACAATGAATAAAATAAACTGAAAAGCTATTCCAAATTGGTAAAAAATTGTATTACATTATCCGCTCCCATTTCGGAATTAAAGAAGCACTTGAGACCAAATTCAAAAACAAATAATATTTCGTTTCTTAAAAAAACGCCAGATTTTTCTACGCGCAAAAATATTTGCATCAATAAAGATATTTATATAAAGAACTAAATTGGTTAAAAAGTTAAACAGTACTATTTTTAAATCAGTAAAAACAAATGGTCTAATATTTATATCATTTTCGTCTAATTGTCATTACAATACGTGTTTTGCTTACTCTGTGAATAATATATCGACTACAGAAATGAAAAGGGACGTAACCCACACAGAAAAAGCTTTACAGGAGGGATAAAATTTATATTGAATGATTTAGGGCCAAAGTCAAAATATTTGGTAAACTTTCAAGTGCATGAACACTAAAAGAGTTTTTTATTTACCCGTTATGATATTAATTTAATAAGTTGTTTAAGAAAAATCAATCAAATTGATGTGTTGGATATCCTTTTTCCAGGATAAAAAATTGACAAGACATCCTTTTTCATACTTAAAGCTAAATTTAGATACTTATTCAAAATTTACAGCTTACATCCATAGGATAGAATGTGTATTAATTTGTACATTTTGACTATCGAAAAAAAGCTAATTTGAAAAAACCGAGTTGTTCGTCCTTTTTTTCTACAGTGGATATGAAGTCAAAGGCAAGATTTACTACACAAATTTTCTACAAAACTAAACAAAACAAAACCAATTCTGTAAAAAATAATAATCATACAAAAAAGGATAAGAAATTGAAGAGATTTACTGTGTTTCTATCTACTTTATATTTAATTGTATTATATACATAAACTATGGTTTTTCATATTTAATTATATTTAGAATCAATAACTTTCCATACTATCCAATATAAATTGATTTGATAAAAAAAAAATTTAAAATACATCATGGTTCATGCAAAATAATATATTCCGAAAATGGTGGTCGAAGTCGAGTTATGGATAATACAATTAGTTATGATTTCTCAAGCATACGAATTTGCGATTAAGCCGAGTTTTAAGGAAGGAGTATTTCGTTTAAGCCAAATTTCAATTAGTCAGGGGGTAATTTGATATTTTGAAATTGACCTACCTGTGATACACATTGAGTGTTACAACGGAGAGCGCAGAAGCGAACGATACGAGGCAAATACTCACACCGTAATACACACCTGAAATTCAATAGGTAAATATTAATATTATACGTAATAAAAATATTTGGATAAAAACCTCCATCATAAATCATAAATATTCAAATTGTCATTGACTGTCTTTAAAATTCTCCGATTTGAAATTCTAACACGCATCAGCCACATTTAAAAAAACAATTGACTGTCAATTAATTACGTACTATAAAGTATGAGAAAATCTGACAAACTCGCTTCCATAGTCGATTACGTAGATATCTAAAATGTAAAAATATCCACGGTTGGAATGAAGCATATGGAGTTGTTTCATAATAAAGATATATTCCAATTTCAAATGTAATTATGCAGCGGAAACCTCTCAACATGAAACCAAAGGAACTGAAATATTTTTTCACTTTAAAAATAGATGCAAAAAAGCTCATTAATCTTTCCTATGTAATAAAATTGAATTGATTTGATTTTCTGCTACAATTAACATTTACAATATACTATTAAATATATCATATTAGATACATTATTGACACATTCGATAAAAAACACAACATATCGTTTTATCGATAAATCGCACAAAAACACACTTTCGACACTTTCAATACAAGCGTCACCGAGTTGGAAGACAGACTGACCATTGATAAATCGGGATTGATTTCACCTGAAGACGACCAGTACATGTTAAATGATTTTTCCTTTCATGTTACCTGAAAAATATAAATGAAATTACTTGGATTTCGCCGGGATCACAGTATTATTTCATACTAACCGGTTTTTCACATCAAGCGTTTTCCTGCCAAGGGGTTTCCACTGTTTTTATAATATTTTTCAAATATAATTTTCTATTATCTTTTTAAAGTAATAATATAAGGAAGTAAAATTAGTATAATTTGCAGTTAGAAAAAAGACACACTATTATATAGCCATAGACATCAATTCCGAGCGAGTAAAAATGTGTCATTTCAATCAAGAAGTTTCCACTGACACGGAAATGCCCTATTCCGTAAAAAATATTAACTCTGACAACCTAAGCGTAAAGGAAAACAGACATAACGCAACAAGAAAACAACCTAAAATAAATCAGTGATAAAAAAATAGTGTTGTTTTATTTGATTACACAAGTCATTCACAAAAGTCTGTGTGTGTTTATTTTACAGAATACAAAATTAATTTATCATAAAATATCATAGCATTACCATCACAAAACAAATTAATACAGTATATTTTAACACATCAGACCAAAGCCACCAATCCTAAAAACAATTATCGTTATGAAATATCGTCGCTTTAGGGTTAGTTTGTCGAATAGAGATGAAAAACAAATATCATTTAAATACATACAGGTAAATTTATAAATGTATCTCAGCTAATTATTAAAAGTCGTATGATTGCTGTATTGCACTAGAATGGAATAACAATATATTTATTATTTATTGTATAAACTATCTAATTAATTAAAAAAAACGTTTTGTTTTTCAAGTCACACTTTGCGGACATTGGATAAACTAATCATGAAGCAACGATATCACAATTTAAAAATTTAGAGATCAAGAAAAAAATCAGATTTTAATGTTTTAGATATTCGGACGTGAACAACAATTTATTATAGTGACTTCTTCTTCATCTTAGACGACATAATTTTACGCTTCGGGTGACGAATTAAATCCAAAACTGCTTGTTCAGGGTTGGTGACTTTTCCTTGAACGATGACAATTGTATGCGTTATAAAGTGCGATAAGTCATGTTTCACAAAGACTGGTTAGCTGACTTTGGTTTTACTGACCAAAATATTGCAGCTGAGGTTAAAATGAGAAGATTGACGAGTAATACTGATTTTTATAAGCTTTTATTAAATTTGAAAGAAATCAACATAGGTGAGAAAACACGCTGGATATCGAGCCGTTTCCGGCATAAGATCGTAAGCTGCAATTTGGCGATTTTATTTTTTCTTTATCAAATCAATTCAAAATGGATATCCGCATGGACTGGCAAACGATCGTAAAGAATGCAGCGTCCGAAGTCATTATTTATGTATTTTCATTTCATCGTACGATTTATGTTTAATGTTCGCCGAAAAATCCACAATGTAAAAAATCGTAAGCATCATATATAATAGTTTCACCTTGACAATCTTTTGCCGAAAATGGCTCAGAATGCTGTATGAAATATTGTCATTACTGTATGACCTTGGCTGATGTATAATTCCGAATTATATAAGAGAGTATAATTATTTGACTTAATATCATAGAATATATTGTATACATTCGTATGGTAATTTTTAACAATCATGAAATTATTTTGAACTTTACACTATGTTTAAAAAAATTAATACTAATAGACAATCAAATTGATTACTTATCAGTGGCGTAGTCTCGGTTGGGGGTAATGTTTCTCGAATTGTCATCAGGAAAACCGTCATCGAAAGAAGCGCACTGATGCCCAATGTCACTTTTTCACCGGACTCCGATGGGACATAAAACACTAGGAGAGCTGTAAAGACATTATAGATTAGACACAAAAGAAATTATATTATAATAAATTGACAATCGGCGTCCTGCTGGGAAAATTGTAACTTTTGACTATTACTTCATACAAGGTGAAACGAGACAAATATTTTTAACTAATTAACTTAAATTTAATAATTAATTAACAAAGCTGAGTGTGATTATCTAGTGGTTTTCAAGATGTGAAAATCTCCGAAAGGTATATCCAAAGGCCGATGGATTAACTAGATAGTAGAAAGTGCGAGATTGCATAGGTCGGGCCAAAAATAGTGAAACTAATCAAGAAAGGTGTTTTGCATTTGATTAATTCAGCTAGTGTGAAGTAGACAGTGTGAAGATATTCACTACAAAAGACATGTATTGACTGATTATTTTTCACGAGAATCAACATACAATTTCTCAAGCCAATGAGCATTTTTATATTTCGATCTCTCCGATATCATAGAGGTTAGCATGCACGTTTTGCATCAGTAATATGCGAGTTCAATTCTCGCGTCTATTGGACAGTAGAAGTAGTCACACATAGAGAAAAATTAAGAATTAAGACTCATACTCGTATTGGCATTGGAAATAGTCAGATAAATCCTAGCAACAAATGTTTGTTTGCAACAAAAGTATTAAATATATTTTTATACCATATTCGCTCCGTAAGTGAAGCTATGGACCTACAAAAATGTGAATATATCCTCTCTAAAAGCGGAGTAAGTATATAGATTGCCACAAAAATGCGAAAACACGTCTTTTTAGGTCATTTTTTGACGATAATTGGCTGGTAAAAAATTGCCTAACCCCATGGGCATACAGTGCTGTCTCTTTTTATTTTTTTAATCCGGCAGATGTGAAAATCAAGCTCCCATTTCCCGGATACAAGGCGCGCTCACTAACCTATACGCTACCCCAAAGAGACAATAAGTGATAAGCTAAATTCTAAATTATTTAAAACTGGTAAACTTCTATATGTCATGAGATCACTGTCAGCAACCCGAGTTTCGTCTTTCGGCATCTTCCGGCTACATCAAATGTGGGCGGTGAGCAAACATATAACATACTACTAAAATCAATGTCCATCAAGCACCATCAGTCGAAAATATTAATTAATAAGCCAACTGTTAAGTGTTTGTTGAGATAAGAGCAAGAAATTTTTGGTATTTAACATACGTTAATAAAATTATAACGCTTTTTACTGTTGGAATAGCCTTTTTCGTGTACTAATAAAATGATGACAATATGCTGGATATGTCACAATTTAAATAATATCATTATATGCTGAAATTGTATTTAAAAAAGTCGTTGTATTCAATATTTATATTATTCTAAACCATTCCTCTAGTAGAGTATTTATATATTATCGTACACACGTATCATGAATGAATTTTATTTGTGACACTGGACGTAGATAATAATGATCTTCAAAGGGCGCTAAGGTTTATACGCTTAATTTAATTTTCACTGTATTACTCACACATATTATATTTCAATTTCTTTGGTTTGTAAGCACACATCCGATAAAACTGGGGATGGTTCTGAATCAAATAATACATTCGGATCTAAAAACCACTCCATTTGATCAAACACGGAAAATTCATAGCTCAGTTCTATGCTATTCGTTTGTAAGCTCTCGAAAAATAAGCGAATTTTAGCGAACGTGGAAAGTTTTTCATACAAAGTAGTAAAAAATCGTTTGCCACGTTTGCTGAGATAAACTTTTTAAAAAGCTCGCTAAGGATTTCGTGTTATTATTGAAGGAAGTATTTTTTGGTATCGAAAAAATATCTTCTTCAAAGTAATGAGAGAAAAATCGATGAAATTATTACGAATGATCATATATAGAAACAGTCGTCTATTAATTTGACATATATTTCTTTTATTATATCGATTATAGAAAACAAAATATTTTGAAAAAATTGAAGGTTACGGCCTTTTTTCTTTTTACGGTCTATATGTAATTATTTCGACTGGGGAAAGTAAAAAGAACGTAACCCACACAGAATAAATTTTACAGGAAGCACAAAAAACAATACCACTGTTTTGATGCAATAAATATTTAAAGCAGAATACATGACAAATTATAACATTATGTCACAGTAAATAATTGAATGCATTGTGTGTACGTAAAAAAGCTATTTGAAAAAACTGAGGCTTGCGCCATTTTTTTTACACTGGTATGGATACATAGCGGATGGTAGAAGGGAATGTCTTAATTCAACAATTCAGTCGACATTAATTCTTACTTCACGCCTCATTAGTAGGCGATGGGTTCTTGCAATATCTGTGCTTAATGAAGTTAGCCTATTTTTTTCTAAATATTAAGCCACGGGGATGAAAACAGAGTGACGGCGGCAAGGTGACGGTGACAGAAATGCAAAATAGCTATAAATAGGTGAGTGAGTAAATTTGTCAGCGCGACAACACGTTGTCATTACATCATCGTTCTCACTTATTTATAGCTATTTTGCATATCTGTTTCCGTCGCATTGCCACCGTCGCCAAGACATCTATCTTGCATTTGCGATGTGTAAAGAAATATATAAGAAATATCTCACCAATTCCATTGATCAGTATACACGGTAGAATTAAATTGAAGACGTAGAACAGCGGTCTACGCCGTAGCTTTATGACGTAGGTGATGTCAGGATATGGTTCTGGACAGCAGGAGTAATAGACGACATTTTTCTTAGCATCAAAACTGACGAGATCAAATTCGCCGTTTGCTTGGTAATTGCTCGTGTCACCTTTGTCAGATTGTTGTAAAAGATCAACCTGTAAAAAACAGAGAAATTCAATAAAATTTTATTCAATATTCTATATCGATGGATAAAAATGCAAATTGGTGTACTATTGATTGGTCAAATCTTTCCTCTTATTGTATTCTATAAAAATCTATTTAATATTGTTATTTGTAATGTTTCAATGTGAGAGTTTGAACATCTATCCATATATAACTATATAAACAAAAATGTGAATGTTTGTTTGTTCAAAATCTTAAAACTCTGAGATTTCTTCATCGATTGTTTTGAAATTTTGACTCAACGTTGCATGTAAATACGCACGTGTGTTCTAATATTATATAGATGTAACACCTTTGATAGGTAAACACATGCTTTTTTTGAAAAAGAGCTCTATTATTATTAATCAGACTGAGCCACAGCAACGCGTGGCCGAGTACAGCAAGTGAATTGATAAATAATGGGCAGCACATAGTTGCTTGTATTAGCTTATTAATACTTTCGTCTTCTTTAAAGATTAATTTATATTATGTAACAAGTAGACGATGTAAAAATTAATTATGGACTTATCACTTACATAACCTTTGGAGAAATTTGAAAAATGTATGAAAATATTTAGCCCTTAATTGATATTAGGTAAGTTTATTTTATAAAATGTGTTCAAAGTGCATCTATTTGAGATCGATATGTCAATCAAGCTGAAACGCCTTCAATCTCCAACACTATAATGCGGTAACTTGCCAATGGGAAAATGATCGAAATGCTTTTAGCTTTATAAACATATCTATGTTTTAAAGTGCAAAGTTGATAAACCAGCTTTCAGATGAAAACGACTTAATAATACCAAATATTGGATCATGATATATGCACGTAACGTGTTCGTTAGACAATTCAAAGTTATTGTATTAAAAATGTTATATATCTTGCAGTTTTATTGGGACGTTTTTTTAATATATTTAAATTTCTTTGAATTGTCAAATTAATACGGGATTCAACATAGTGCAACAAGATGGTATATTAAATCCAGCTTAAAGTAGACTTATCAAAGTTTCACGTCTAAGCCATCGATATAGTTATTCTACACAAACTTTATATCAATTAACCTTTGAAGAAATTGTGTGTAAGTATTTAGTCCACAATTAACTTTTTCATCCTCATTACTCATTACATAATACAAATAATTACATAAAAAAATGATAAAATTAATTATTTAATAAAAACAGACGGATCGATGTTAATTTTTTTTATTAATCCATGTTCAAACTCTGACATTAAAACAATAAAAATAACAATATTGCCTGAAAATTCGGTGTAATGTATTAAAAAATATTTTCATACCATTACAAACGAACATAATTCAACAGCTTATAATAAATTTTAAAAAGCATTCCCTAACTATAATAGATGTAAAGTATTAATAACTTTCATCAGTCCCTTTATTTTTACAGAAATTTTATGAAAAAGATGTTTTTCTCGATTTCACTTTTTTGCGGATTTATCTCTGTATACAATCTTTTTGAAAATTTTTACGTTTCATTGTAATCAACTAGTTTTAATCTGTATTCTTTTTTGTATACTTTACAAGATTTATCATGGTTTGTTTACTTCAATGGCGTATTTCCTATTTTACTTCTGGACTCTTATGATTTTTCTTTTTTAAAGAATTCATTCATAGGTATTATAGATCTTTACCTGATAGCCGTCGTAGGTCCAAGACGCCCACTTGAGAGTACACATTTGAATATCGAACGGAAAAAACTCGACGTTAATATCACACGAAGATCTGTAGATGCCGTGACTAAGCCAAATTACATTTCCGGTATGCGAAACAATCACATTTGTGTTGATCACTGAAGTAGGATACTGAGGATCGGCACTGAAAAAGAAATATGTTACTTAAAACTTATCAGGCTGAGGCTGCAATAGATGCCACGACGGCAGAGTGACTGCAGCAGAGATGCAAAATAGCTATAAATAGGTGAGTGTACAAATAAGCAAGTTGGTGTAACGACAGTGCATTGTCGCGCTGCCGAACTTGCTTATTTGTTCACATATTATGCTCGACGTATTATAGAAGAATTAAATTACAGTATATAATATTGTAAACTATCTAATCTATCAAAGTTTCCCCGGTAGCGTAGAGGTTAGCGTGCGCGCTTAGCGATTTGTAAAATCCGGGTTCTATTTTCACATCTATCGGGTTTTTAAAAATCTAAAAATGCAAGGCTGGATGCCCATGAGGTTGAGCAATTGTCAGACAAACAATTTTCGTGACAAATAACCTATCAAGACGGTTTCATATTGAGGAGACCCATAGTGGATATCTTCACACTGTGTAGATCCATATGTTCACTTTGGGAGCAAACATGGTATAAATAAAAAAATGCGTTCATAAAACCGATTTTCATATACTGGACTTAACAGACACCTGCATTAGTCCGTTATATTGAGGTCCTACTGTATATGTATATAAAATGGATGAAAACATAATGTGTTTAAATTTCAATATTAATTACTAAATACAGTATATTTTCAATATTATTTTAAGCACGGGATTGCTTATTAAAAACGTCTAGCTACACTTTCAAAGTAATATTATGGTAAAATTTTACAAAAACTATGGATAAATAAAAATTAATTTTAAATGGGAGTACTTATTTTTAAAATGATGTCAAGTTTTTAAAAGCCATTTCTTCTTTTGAATCTGCATGGCATACAAACACTTACAAATTTTAGCTGTTGATAAGATTATAATTTGTAAATTTAATCAGACAAAACTTTTAAAAAAATGGACGATGGTTAGCTTACTTTTAAATAATTAAAAAAAAAAGGAGATGAACTCTTGGGCCGGCATAGATGGATAAAAATTCAAAACCAGCCTTTAAGGACAAAATAAGTAGGTAGACGATAGACAAAAGGCTTTGATGAGTAAAAAAACTTTGCGAAGGCTTTAATTTGAAAGCTGCGAGTGACGGAAATCTTCGATGTCAAAATAAAATGACCGTTTTTCCTTTTTTCTCTGCTTCTCGCTTAAGGCCTATTTTTTAATGGGGTCGAGTTTGAAAAACAATTTCGAAATTGAGTACTGGTTGAAGAGCGATGTTTATTATGAAAAGTGATTTTATTAGTCTTTTTATTTGAAAATCCAAATATCTACAAAAATAATTTCAAAGATATGTTATATATTATATTATTATGGTAACTTTTACGATTCAAGTTAATTGAATAAAACTTTTTAATTTGAACAAAGCAACTGTTAATAATTAATATTTTCGACTGATGGTACTTGATGGAAATTGATTTTAAATTCT
>JAGVSQ010010285.1:0-13020 GCA_022683975.1 Rhyacophila evoluta
CATAACCATATGTATATCGTGTTGTTAATGTATTAAACTTGTAATTTGTAATGTTGCAATATGTATAAAATAATTAAATAAATTCGTTGATCTGTTCCTGACAGACTGACTATGTAAACCATGAAATTTGTGAAAATTTTGATTGAGGGAAGAATATTACCTCATATGACAATGAGTCCAGGATGGTGAATACTCAATTCATCGAATATAATTAATTTTAGCAGTTGGCTAAGATTAGTTTGTAGTAAATAAAACAAGAAACGTGGGTCCCGTACTTTGTCCTATTTAATATTTGCTTTTCACCCCAAGTGAAACGTCTCTAGACTCTGCGCACACCCTTTAGATAGCTAAATACATCATAAAAACAGCTTTATAATACTTTAGCTAGCGTGTTATAGAGTGTATATTATGATTCATATACGGACAAACCCCTATTAATCTGAAAGATTGTTTTGATAAGTTGATCCGATAAGTTCTTCCTTTTCAAATGTCACATTATGGATACTATCAAAAGATGTGTATGGCGTACTGTAATTCACCACATAAACAAGAAAAAGGTTTCGTTCTAAGCTTATAGAACTTGCAGATAAAACTGCCGGTTGAGAACTAGAAAGTCTACCTGGGGTAAATTTGATCATTTCTATGCGCCACTTTAAGTTTATTAATAACAAATATGTTTGCTGCTTTCATATAAGACTCTCGACCGCTTCTGTCAAACACACATCGCAAGGTTATACGATAGAGAGATTTCCAAAAAAATCCTTCCTAAGTTTTATATCAGAAACAACATTAACATCATCGTAGAAATGGGATCAAGTTGTTTAGATTATTCAAAAATAATTATTTTCCAAAAGAATATATTCATAGAAACCGTCACAAAATCAATTAACTGGAGAAATATTTAGACAGCTATTCAAGAATTTGTATGAACTCAAGTAGCTTATGCAAACATCCATAACTTGGGTGGACAATTATTTTTAAACTATCTTCGCTCCAAATATGAAGCATATTTATATCCGCAATGTCGAAGACTATCGTGATAGACTTACTTTCATGAAATCTGATCGTCAGGCAATTACTGAATACTTAAGCACTCAGGATTATATTTTTGATCCTTTTAAATCCGTTTGCAGGTGAGGTATTTTAATTAACGACCTCAGGCACCGAAGCTCGTGCACTTGTCAATAGGCCAGCAAGGTGATCTATATTTATAAGTCATGATTATTATCTTGATAGGTCAAACAGAAACGTGTCTAGTTACTATGATATAAAGAGTTTTATCCTGAAAAATATGGACTATAATTTAGAAGTAAAAAAGCTTGCCATCTATAATTCTATATCACTGACAAATAGCTGAAATCACCGGTTTTATAGTTAGAGTCATTAGTCAATAGCCAATATATAGAATGACTTTTAAAGGTAAAAGTGATAGATGAAAGTTAAAAGGTTTCGAGAACAGCATAGATTTGTCCATAAAAAATTCACATAACCATAAAATGGCTTCCACCACGTCATAAACATATTGTATGACATTAAAAATGCGACATTCTTGCTATTTAAAAGTACGGCCGACCCAACATACGAAATAGGTCACTAAAAAGAAAACTACAAAGCCTCATAAATGTTGTCACATTCTTGTAGACAAAATCAATGATTCCATAGCATTTTCGTCACATAGTCGAGTGTTAAAAATAAAAAATTTAAACTTTTTAAAAAATTTCAAATAAATGTCAGGAAGAACAGAACAAAAACAAAACGCAATATCTGTAATATATTTGGATTAGAATCATGTAAAGAGAAAGGTCATATTTACATAATAGTGCAAAACTATCGGTTCAATATATCTACTTAACTAAATTTGTTCACAATGCGCTTTAGTGCGTTTATAAATTATTATGTTATACCACGGTAAAACGGGTGTTAATTGATTTAATAATATTATTAATTTAAGTATTATATGAAATAAATTATTATATTTATATGATTATATATATATATACAATATAAAACATAATATAATACAAATGTGTATTTTTGTTACAAAAACTATCCCCAAACGTAGATAATAGCGACGTGAAATTTGTACATGTCATTTTAACCGTCATTTCTAGCTCAATCGTTTTAATTTCAACTTTTAACATTATCACCGACGACCAACAAGATAATAAAAATATTGTATACGGCCATGTATTGAAATAATTTTGCAATGACAGTATGAATAAAATTATAGAACGTGTTCAGTAATGTGGTATATTTTTAGAAATTTTCAACGACTTGCTTGCTCAAGCTTATAAACATATAAATGTTAAAATTTAAATACAAAAAAAATAGGAACATGGTTGCAGTTACACACTTATATTAAAAAAAATAGCGTGGTATCATAACTAGTGGAGATAAAACGCAGCCGTTTAAAGTAAGCTGCGATAACAATCGTGATATGAGTAGTTCAGAGTTTAGATGATATTGTAGGAGTGTCGAAAACTATTTCATGAACTCGGCGCCGGTTTTCACCAGAATGGTACCCAGGATACTGAGTTTTGGGGGGGGGGGGGGGAATTTACACAGCTGAGCTCTGAATTCACTTAATACGCTTACTACACAATTATCCTAATTGAAAAAAAACAATTCGTGATATTACTATTTTTTGTTTCATATCAACTTTAAAAATTAAAGTGCACGAAGACTGAAACTGGTAATGTATATAACCAATCTGATATCTTAACAGTTTATTTAAGAAAAACCGATAAAATTTATATGGTAGAAGTCCTATATCCTGATCGCAAATTTTACAAGCCATCCTTTTTTTAAACTGAAATGATAAATTTAGATACATTTTAGACATGACAAGCTTCCACTTTTTTAACAAAAAAAATTTGTAAAGAAAAATACATTATAATTATCGAAAAAAAGTACTGGAAAAAAACTGAGGATTACGTCATTTTTCCTTTCTAACGTCGATATGTTGAGAATATTACAAATTATTGGCTTAACAGCATTCACAACACGGCATAATATGAAGTGGGTATTTTTTATTCCAATTTGTCAAAATTTAAAAGAGAACATTTAGAACAAGTATTTTTTGTATGAAATAAAAATTTAACACGTTTTTCAATATTTATTTTGGTTTTCAGTAGTTTTGATTATTTTTTTTTGCATTCTTAATGGTTTTTTTATAAAAAAAATACTCGTTCAAAATCTTTTCCTTTACATTGTGGCATAGTGGAATAAGTTTTCTTTGGAAATATCCCCCACCCCCCTTATATAATAATATTGAAAGAATTGTATTGACCTTACAGGATTTCGACTCTTCGACATCCTTCAACAATGTCAAAAATTGCATTTTTCAGAAGCACAAAAATAAAGGTAAAATGTTAAATTCTTATGTCATTTTTTCAGCAGAAATGACTATACTCTCCTTAAGATTAATTTTTCTATTGCACCTGTGACGTCTGTCAGTTCCGCTGAAGCGTTTTCATTATATAATATACTTGGAATATTTTTTTCTTAATACATTCATTTATGAAGGTCCATTCAATAGAAATCGTTTAATAGATGTATGTCGTGTAAATTTATTTCAGCTTTGAAATATTCACGTATTAAATTTCACATTTAAATGTTTGACACTTAGCCCTGATATTCTTTTTATTTAATCATTTACCGATTATTATATATTTGTCATATTCGTTTATAAGATAAATTTTGAGACGGTTCTAACATCATTCCGTAGTTTTCTTATTACATTTAGATGTCAGGACTTGTCTAACGGCCATTAACAACTATCATCACGTCACGTATGATTGTATGCTTTCCTACCTATCAATTTATTTTCCAGTCCTTTGGCATTATGTTCAATATGCACATTACACGCAAGGATGCACTTATTCTTCTTTAAAAATCCATAATTTGCATCTAAATACGTATGAACATTAATGAAACTCAAGTATTGAACGATATTTTTTAGACTTTACTTAAAGAAAATTACCTTACTAAACCTTAAATACATGTACTAAAATAAATTTAATTCCAGTTTTGTTCAGCTATCAATTATACCAGTTTTATTTTTGTGTATGTACCAAATGTATGGTATTGTGTGCCTCAAATATTATTTAAATTAATAATAGTAAAGTAATAGTTTAATGATCTTGAGAAAATGCGTAGATTTTTGTCTCTCTCTAAATATGTCATTCACTCTCCCTCTTTTTTATTTCTCTTTTGTTTATTATGTTATAATAATACTTTATTTGCCAGCCGTGTTGTACCCTGTTAAAGTAACTAAAACAAACTGTAACTATAATATGCAAGCTCACTATGTCAGTTGTATATAATATTGTGAAAACTATCTGTTTGTATATTGTTTGCTTCATAACTCTTCATTACTAATTCATTGTGTACACAACTTTATTCGGCATTGAATGTAAAATTCAATACGTTTCGTACGTTATTTTGGAGTGTGTAAGCTAAAAAGGCAGTTTGCGTTGTCATTTATTAAAGTAATTTTCCACTAGGGCAGCGAGGGGGGTGTTGCGTGCCTGAGACCAACATGGCGTGACCAGATCAAAAGTGCCGGCCGCAGAAAGCTGTTTTTAATATTAATCAAAAAGCTTTTCCAGATACGCAAAAAAGACGTTCGCCATTTTATGACTTTCACGATAATGAACTACCAAAAACGCCGTTGTCTTATAGTATACTTACTGACACAACGTTACTATTTTTTTTTACTGTTTGTGTTGAAAAGTTGAATAGCATGCTGATAATTTCGTCTTTTCCATAGTAAAAACGCACGTTTACATCTTAGTCGTTTATCATTTCGACTGTGAAAAGA
This sequence comes from Rhyacophila evoluta, assembly GCA_022683975.1. NCBI lineage: Eukaryota > Metazoa > Arthropoda > Insecta > Trichoptera > Rhyacophilidae > Rhyacophila > Rhyacophila evoluta. Next base: position 4,823 of record JAGVSQ010010285.1, read on the forward strand.
AAAAAGGATGTATCCCACACAGAATAAATTTTACAGGAGGAGAAAAAATATCAAATGTCCCCATGGTTTGTGCACGAAGGGGTTTCTGATTTTAATATTCAATAAAAACAGATTAAAAAATATTTATGTGTACAAATAAGAACATAATGTTTACTAATATTAAACCAACCATGATCATTAAAAGAGGCCATTTTATTTCTATATGATGAGAATTTTGTTTCACTGTCAGATTCTTAAATAGACTACAAGAGTATATAAAATTGTGATAATACAATAATATGATAAATGAAATGTTCTAAGAACTTAAAAACCAAATGTGGTCCTTTTCTGACACTCATTATTATAAAATTGGACTTTTTATTTTGCCACCACAATATCAACCATATTATAATTTATCAAACGTAAGAAAATAAATTCATCTTTAATATTATTAATAAACACAAGGTGTGTTATTCGGGTGCGTTAGTATTGCTTGAGTTACCATTATAACAATATAATACATGAGAAAGGAATAAAAAGAAAGAGGGTGAACAGAGTATTTAGAGGGAGACAAAAATATATACACGTTTTTTCAAGGTCATATTTTCGGATCTCGAAATATTGAAGAAGTTATATATAACATTTTAAAGTAGTATTAACATAATAGTATTTTTTATTAATTTTGCTGTACGAAAAAAAGACTAAGCACAGCCTTATTAAGGCTTCAGTCAAGCGCGTCGTATAATAATATCCTCACGAGATTCGTGAAAAGACTAAGCAGAAAAGCGGGTTGATGGATGATTATAAGAAAATATTGTTTTTATTTTTTTTCTTTCCGGAGATAAAAAAAGTCGCAGGTAAAATATCACGGTAAAACAGTGCAAAAAATAAAATGATAAATACGCTCGCTTTGGCGCTTTAGCCAAGTCTTGAAAAAGCAACCTTTACCTTCACATAAATCATCTTCTTGCTTCTCGCCACCTAGATTGTATGAGAGAGAAAGTAAATCGTATGTCATAGAATTGAAGCGTATAGTGGTCAAGACAAAAGTTGACACGCTCAGTATTTAAAAATATTTATGAGCAAAAATTAATATATTTCAATTCGTAAGAGTATTTTACCCGTTGGCAACGTTGTCATTACGACTTGATTTCTACTGAAGATAGTTTTGAAGCTTTAAAAAATCTAATTCTTACGCTGAGCTGCAGGATTTGTTCACAAGTCCCGATATTAACTAGAATAGGTCCCACTCAATAAAAAAAATCTGACGTCATTCCACACATCATCAGACATACAGCATCATATACACTTAGCTGTTAACGGTGATTTTGCTTTCAGGCTGCAGTTGAGTTTGATAGAATGTAATAGATTTATGCATTATTGCAGGGAATTGCATTTGGCAATGTACGCGTGCGTCGCTTGAAAGGAAAGAGCTTCTCGGATCGACTCTTGCGACTTATTTTTCATGAAAGATAAGTATGTGGTTTTACAAAACATTAAATCTAACGATGAGCGAGAGGGTTTCTTCTCAACAAGGGCTTTGTTATTAAGACTAGATGTCACGCATACTCTAGTGCACGCCAAACGAGGATTTAAAAAGATGCCTCCAAAACACTTCTGCCACTTTTAAGAGCGCTTGCATTATTAAAGCACATACGCCACGGTCTATGCTTCCATAATGGGTGTGAGGACGTGGTAGGTGTTGAAAGGGAAATCAAATAACACAGTTTTAGTTATTTATATAACCTTTGCTCAGTCACACGCATGCACACATAATTAATCGATTTATATGTGTGATTGCTTCCATTTGTCAGCTTTCGTTGGGACAATTATACTCGTGTAAATACTGTATTTTTCAAGAGAAATATTGTTTTCTACTTAAGCGAATATAACATACGCATAACAAGTCGCGTGGCTTGTAAACGAGTGATTGAGGATGGGTCGGTTGACTAGCGCTCTAAATGATACGGGACAATAGCAAACACTAAATGCAATCAAGGGTATGTGTCGCTGAATCGGCTTATTCTAATTTTCCAATGACTGATTTACTTAACTATTATAATATTGTGTAGGAAAATCGAGCATTAATGCTATCTATCAAAAGTTACACGTTGTTTTCTTCTTATAACTAGCCACGTCTCCGCAATCGATACGTGTATAATAATGCGTAACGAATAAAAGACGGTATAAAAAAGTGTCATAGAATGCTAGTAGACCTACACTAGAGTAAACATGATTGTTCAACTATGTTCTGATAATATCGAACCATATAAAGAGACTTTCTCGTTTGCCTTAAGATATCGCATTTATTCTTAAATTGTTTCATACAGTCCATTCAATGTATAATATGCCAATAACAATAGTTGTTTCATGAAAACGAATTAATCATTTCCCTTTTTTTTCTTACGGGAAAAAAACATTTAGTAAACGTCCAGTTTGGTGTAAGTCCAAGAAACTGGATTGAATTAAAGAACTATACCTATGCAGAGTTGAGGGCGTATGTGTTTGGAATTTGCATCATTACTTTATTTACTAAGTTTTTTACTTTATAATCGTTTTTTATGCTTGACATATTTTTATAAACTTTGAGCTGTTTTCGACTGTAACAGAGTATTGTTGTAGTATCGACAGTTTGTGCGAGTGCACTCAAGGTTTCACCTGAATGGAGATTTATGTATTCAGGCATTCGCGGTTCCAACGTTTGACTTTACTTCAGTTTGCATATTCACCGGCACAATGCATATTTGTATGACTGAGAGTACGTGGCATATTTGGTAGCGTATCGCATATTGTTTGTGCTTTATATTTTTACATAACGCATTGGTAGTAACTTTTCCTTTCATCGTGCTTTGAAGTCTATGGCTTTGACAGTGATAATCAACTATTTATACAAAACATAAAAATAAATAAGCATTTTCATCTTATATTATCTCTCTGGTAGCCTAGAGGTTAGCGTGCATCTGTAGATTCCAACTGGTTTCTTAACAGGTTAGACTATTAGCTAACAATGAATTTTCGTAAAAAAAAATCTGTCAAAACAATTCTTGACAGTATCCAGACAAATCTATATACTCCTTTTTTGCCATGTTCATCCTCTCACCATTAGATCGATATGGTCCACTTTCAGAGTAGGCACGTTAAGAAAATATTTTCTATCCTGAATACAGCACACTGAAAGATTATATTGCATTATCACTTAAAAAACTAAACTACGATATATTTTTGGTAGTGAGAATAACAAAAATAGTGTAATGGGGTTAAGATTAGTTAAGGTAAAGCAAACTCTTGGAACTCATGTACTAATAATTACTTTAGCCATAAAAAAATGGTTTAAGTTCTATAGGACCTTCGTTTTTGTTAGGCTCCTTGTTCTGACGTATAATCCAATAACATAAATGAGGCTGCTTTATATATTCGATATATCGTATTTATTTAATTCTGCAATTTCAAATATTAGAAGCTAGAGTCGTCAAGTAAAACTAAAAAATATTTAACATTCACAATATTTATGTGGATAAAGATTTCAAAGAATATATTTTATCACTTCTTTATTCTCAACGGGAGCCTCATATTTTTTAAATTTATTTATTAGTTTGATAATTTTACAAATTATACTTGTATATTATTCACAACATGACATGGATACACTTTTTTCGAAAAAAAAAACATGTTAATATCGAAATATTAAAGGTACAATATTTTTTTTTTTAATAAAAAATATAGTGTCTGATATTTATTTGTATTATGGATGTATATTAAATACTTATAAGAAGTTGCGTAAAATGGTATGCTATTAATTGAATGTTTACAGTTATTAAATGTGTTTTGGCTATGCCAATTTTGTTAATCGCAACTAAAAAATAATTAAGTCTAAATTTGAGCTTTTATAAACCGCAAATAATTTGTTTCGAATCGCTGCTTGAAAAGCTTTCTCTTAACTTATGGCAAATAACTTATTATAAGTACTCACTACATTGCTTTGATAGAAAATGTCCTACTGTATACTTGCTAAATAATATAGTGCGACTTAGTTTGTTTGCTTGTACTCGTGTATCCTATATACATACAGTACAGATACTAGATATATATTTTTATATAACTATAAAATGAAAATAAATATATATTTAGAGGCACATTATCAATTCGGATTCGCGAACACCTGAGTACACGTAAGCTATAATTTGAATGTCAGCCGTCCGACAAACTTTTCCCATTTATAGCTTTCAATTATTATGGAACAGTTAACAATCCTATACCTCTGTTAGATAATTACCACAGTAGTCAATCATATCCACTGTTTCAGCTGAGAATAAAAGCGATTTTTAACTTTTTTTTAAGTTTATGACCTTGAAAAATGTATTTACGATGTCCACTTTTATTTTACTTCTTTTGTTTCTCATATTTGATTATTTGATATTATAATAGCATCCGAAAGTAGCACGATCGCATCCGAATAAACGCGAAGATAAACTATAAATCAATTGCACGCGTTCGATCACCTCCTTAGCAGTTCGTTGTTTTGGTAACATCTAGAATAAATGAAACGATTTAAAATACAGTTAATCGAATTGTGCTAAGCAATCCAATTTCAAAATTTTCTAATTATTTATATGCTTTAATACAGACATTGTGTATAATCAATGTCTAAGATTGCCATCTTTCCAAAATTTTAAATGCACGTTAATAGAACATTGTCTGTAACGCCACTTTTTTTTTTGATCTCCCTAAACATTTTAAGTTAAAACACTTACTAGGTTTTAAAATAAGATAGCCGATATACATAAAAGAATATAAAATATGGACAATTATTATACTATCTACCAAAAAGGCTTCATATTTGACAGGAGTTGACGAAGATGGTAACCAGAGATCAAAACTTCTTGGTTATTTTTCATAAATTAACTGTACATAAATCTAATCTAATTTCATAAAAATGGATCCAAAGTGTGTAATTTGCCTATATGTACATGATTTCTAACAACTGTAACAATTGCACGATGTTTTCCATTCTATAGTACTCTATAAAATGAAATAATATAACTTACAAACATTTATTGACTACTTTAAATATTTACAAATCACAAATAATAAATAGTTCGATTGTATTTCATAAAACCAAATTTCATTAAGTGAGTTCGTATGGAAACATGAAATTCAATATTTGATACGAAAAGTCTACTTCTAAGCGACAACTATGAAATTAACATTAAGAATACTTTGAAATCAAATACCTTGACTTGTTTACAAAATTTTCTTTCAAATTCCATTGAATATTCCACTTATTGATATATTGATTCCACTAAATATCAACACAAACCATAAAAATTTGTAATGTATTTTAGTGGAAATGCGTCCGCTATTTTGCCACCAGTCCTTCATGATCACGGACAAATTCCGCATAACCGCATCTATTGTTCTACAAAATGGAATAGAACTTTGTTCCCCATTCCAAGCTTACTAACAATGCTCTTTGAGATGGAAGTTTTGGCAAGACAACACAGGTGGTAAAGAAATTATACAGAAAAGTTATATGATATTATCGCTCAACTTCGTCTCTATGCGGTGGAAAACTCATCTGATATAAGTATCTAATTATTTTAAATTGGCACTCATTAATAATGACTACATTTTGATTGGCATCTAATTAAACTAAAACGCTTTTGAAACAAACAATTTTTTTTTTTAACTTTTTGATTGAAATTCAAATTTTCGGTATTTTTAGACATTATATATTATGTGTAATTAAGCATTATATGTCTAAATGACAATAAAAAACACGATTTGCCCTGATTATATCAACCAGATAAACGACGACATGTATATCGTCGTATTACTGGCAAAATACGTTAAAGTGAAAAAGTGAGTTTTGAAATAATCGAGTTGTAATATTCGAGGCTCTCTGTTAAATAGATTTTACGACAATTTCTTAAAGTATAATCAGTATAACTTAAGAAATTGTCGTAAAATTTATTTAAAAGAAATCCTCAAATATTAGGACTCAATTATTTTAAAACTCTCTATTTCACTTTAACGTCTTTTGCCAGTAATACAGCGATATGGCAGTGTTCAATTAAAAATCGCTTACGCATTAAGCATATTTTATAAATCACGAGTCACGTATTCGAATCCTGATTAAATTAATTAGTGACAGTATAAATAAATATCGAATATTTTTGTAATTATATGATCGGGTTTTTACAAAATTTGAAAATCCGTTTAATGTTCATCGTGTATATTGAAACGTAATACATAGTTTTATCATTTATTATATTATTTTTATCATTTAGACGGAGATATTGTTATCGCAATTGAAACCAACTTACTAAAGAGATTTCAACTTGTACCATTGTGAAAATTTACAGATTCCGATGGCAAAATACATACACATTATTATTTGACTGATAATAAGCTTACAAAAAAAACTTACTAGATTAAGCAATCGACTATTACCATATATTCTAGTAATTGAATAATTCCATCGAAAAAACATACTACACAATAATAAATTATAAATATTGAGTTAAAAACACTTTTGTTTCTCTCGATCAAAAATTGAAAAATTGGTGATTTACGTTTCTACTGGTGAAAAATGACGCTTACATTAAAAGCAGTGACAGACATATTTGAAAACATGAAAACAAAAGAATGGACATACTGTAATAAAAAAGTTTAAACATCGAACATCGTCTCCATTTTAAATCTCATGTTTTTTTCTAATCAGGATTTCAAATGACCTTAGTTTCGTATCAGATTGAAGTATATATATTATATCACACACGTTCATAAAAGTGATAACGAAACAAATGAACTTCGCGATAGACTGTTACGCAATATTGTACCTACCTGAGACATTTTAGTCCACCCCGCAATAATTTATTTGATAACAACGATAATAAATGAAAGTGGAGTCAGGCGATAGATTTTTCTATTTTATCTAATGCATGATTTAATTACTCCGCTAAAATCGGCCGCTAAATAAAACAAACAGGATAAGGAGTAGAGTCACCTGATTATTAATTAATTAATATTAGTTGGCTTTTGTAGCGATAAGTTTCAACACGATTTCGTTCCACAACAATACAAGCTACCACATTATTAGTTACTTTACTATATTAAGCTATGATATAAAACAGAAAGTACAAGTGTATGTCTGTGTATTAGTATACAAGTATTGAAATAGATTTGTATTAACAGGATGAATAAAGAATGATTTGAATCTATCGCCAGTAATCTCGTTTATTAGATCATAGAATTAAACTTGCTTGCTTCCTTAAAATTGCTTGTTTGAATTAAAATTGCTTTCCTACTTTTATCAAGTCATTTCCGAATTATTAAGCAACTTTATCAAAATATTAGCAGTTCTTTTATGGTATGTAATGAATACACGCTTTCATCAAAATTAACTGTTAAATTTAATAATTAATATTTTTGACTGATGGTGCTTGATGGGAATTGATTTTAAATTCTGAATTATTTAATGTTAAACTTAGATACTTTAATTCCAATCGTGTTTTCTGACAATTCGCTCCCTGAAAGATTATTAGATATTATTCACAGGAGGTATTTGGTGTAGTTAATGGATTCTAGTATGATCTCATAGAATCCAAAGCTACTAGCGGGCAAAACACTAGGTGGTGGGCATATGCTACATATTTAAAACCTAATAAAAGGAGAAAAATACTCTCATTTTAGTCATAATTGCTAAATACTAAACACAAAGAAAAATATTAAAACTTTCAAAAGCTCTCTTAAAAACTTTCCTTTTGGGATTTTTCAGTATATTTTAGAGTGATGGTGCTCATATATACAATGTATATTTACTGGAACGTAGATGTTAAAAAATAGTATTAGGTAGCATACGCTTAGTGCTGAATTTTAAATCCACACAGTTTTCGTAAAAATGTGAAATATACATATTTATAAATGTCAGGATTAAATGCCAAGTCTTGAAATAATAAAACCAGCCCCTCGTATGTTATTTCGAAAGAACCTTTACGATAAATACTAAATTTAGTATGTATACAGAATTACGTATGCAGACATTTTACTGTAAGCTTGAAATCGACAAAGAAACCAGTGTTTTTTCTCAATGATTATTTGATTTATTCTAAGTGGAAAAATAAAAAAAAAGCCACCCAAATTTTTAAGCCGGTTGTTATGTACCCATACATTTTTCACACGCGCAAAAGGACATTAAATTAAATACTATTCACACATGT
>JAGVSQ010010286.1:0-12416 GCA_022683975.1 Rhyacophila evoluta
GTTAAGCAATTGTCTGACAAACAATTCTCGTGAAAAATAATCTGTCAAGACGTCTCATCCATATACTCACATTGTATAGATATAGATCCATAAGCTCTACTTTGCAAGCGAACATGGTATTAGAAGAAGTTTCGAAGTTCCTCAAAAATACGGCTAAATTTATGGATTGACATTTTTATATTATTATTTACTTTATTGCTCGATGGGCCGCGACTCTGCGAATGGTGAACTCTCACGTCCATTGTGCTGTACGGGATGCGTTGGCGGAAGATTCGATGCACGTTCTCCAAGGTACTTCGTAATGCACTTAAGGTCAGAGCCCATGGCACCGTAAGCCTTAAAATATCATGATTTATTGCTGGAGCGAACTTGACTCATTATCAAATGCCGAGCATTTCGAAAACTGAAGCGTGGCTTTCTTTACAATGCTTGAGTAATTGTGTCTTCAAAAATATATTTATAAAAGCTTTGTTATTTTAAGCACGCAGTTGGTTGACTATAACGACTATGGAAAGGAAAAGAGAGGTAACCCAAAGAGGAGACACAAAAATGAATATTTAATGATTTTGGGACAAAGTCAAACTATTAGATATACACAAGAATGAAGACCAAGACTGGTGTTTTATTTACCCTATGTGATATTAATTTAATACGTAATTTAAGAAAAATCAATGAAATTGATGTGAATGAACTCTTTTTTCCTGGTCGCAAATTTTGCAGACCATCCATTTTCAAACTACAAAGTTAAAACTAAATACTTATTCGGCATTTGCAGCTGACATCCTTTTGATAGAATGTGTATAAGGTTGTGTACATTGTGATTATCGAAAAAAAAATATTTAAAAAAAATTGAGGGTTACGTCATTTTTTATATCTACGGTCGATATGAACTGTTGAGTCATAAGTGATGCCATTAAAATAACGAAAGATATATGCATACTCATATTCAGATATTACATTACATGGTATGTAAAACAAACAAAAAGATATTTGGTTAAATTCATGAAACGAATCCCGTAAACTTCAGAACTGTTTTTTTTTTATATGGCTCTTCGCAATGTGAAGACAAATTATTTATACGAGAATTGTTCGTCACACAATTACTCAACCTCCAATTTTGCAGATGTGGGAATCGAGGTCGCATTTCTAGGATACTAAGTGCGCAAGCTAACCTCAACGCTACCGGAGAGATATTTTTGTTTTTGATATTTATACATATGTATGGACAGATTTATTTGGATATTAAAATATTATTTATTTACATACCATTTTGGATCCCAAAATGAAGCACATGGATCTACACAGTGTGAAGATATCCACTCTGAAAAAGGAGTATATGAATTTCCGCAATGTGAAGACGTTTTGACAGATTATTTATCACGAGAATTGTTTGTCAAACAATTACTCAACCCAATGGGCATCCAGTCCTGCACATTTTGAAAATCCGACAAATGGGGAAACGAACTCGCATTCTCCGGATCGCTAGGCCCGCACGCTACCAACTACGCTACTGGAGAGACTAAAATATATTATAATAACATTTATTATATATATTTGACAATTATACATCTGCTTAGTAATATTATTTGCGGTAGATTAGTCTTAATACTGCATATCTTAGTAATTTTAATTCTACAGTAAATCATAGTGAATACGAAATGCATTTCCAATGTAACGAATTGATTCGCGACAGCTTCTGAATGCATCTGAAAGTCACTTCGCAGCTTTTCAATTTGCAACGTGATATGAAAAGCTTTCACAGAGTTGATTAATATAAGTGATCAATCAACCGCTACAGAACTTTAGGTGTATTTATTAGTATCAAATGAAGTCACACCTGTTACTACATTCTGTTATATAACTCCTGAAAGAGTGATATGTTGCTTATTTTGTCTTTTAGGTTTTTTTGTTTTGATTGTATCTGTCATTAGCAATGATCGATTATGAGTTCTTAAGAAATGTTTGTTTCTTTGTGCCACATATAATTTCAAATAAACTGTACCTAAAATAATTTAAATATACTAGGCTCACACCTAAATTCAATAATTATGAACTAAACAAATTGCAAAGATTTAACATGTTGAAAAAACTACCCACTATTTTAATATACACATGTTTAGTTGTGTCCTTTGTTATATTTTTAATTTTAATTTTACGTGTTATGAATATAACAAATTATTAATTCAAGAATCAATATTAAAAGTAAATATATGCATCGTATAAAAAAGTACATTATAAGTTAAATTAAAAATATGATAATAATGCAAAAAGTAAATCTAATAAGAGAATTTTAAATAGAAAATAAAACGAAAAGTTCATCCCAACAAAGTCCAGAAAATCAAAGTCCCAATAAATGGCAATCCAAATCATATTTGAGACATTTATAAAACAACGTTGATCTATAACTACACTCTTTCTCACTCAGGTGGAAGATATCAATAACTGAGGCGATTTCGTTAAGCACGGCCATGGAGCTTCCCATTGGCATTACTATTAGCAAGTTATTTCTACACAAGCAGCCGATGTTCTCGATTCTCCAAGGAACATATACGTTAAGAGTATGTCAACTTGTTCGTAAATAATGACCCATACGAATAAACTTTCATGATATTTTCGCTTAGAAAGTGATTTGGGTGTGTGGAGATCCATATGCTTTTCGTTCGGTTTGGATATTATAACATTTTAAATGACATACTTACGATTAAATATATCGCATCGTATTACTTCAGTTTTTATTATTACGTCTATGTTCCAACAGTCATAAACATGTCGATATCCAAATGTGATATGTTTTATATTACACACTATATTCTGGGCTGAGCCCCCCTTCAACATGATTGAAAAATATATCAATATGCAGCCGATAACACACGGACATTCAAGAGTATCTTGAAAACATATTTTGTTTCACTTTAGTTTTCCAATAAACTTTCCTCGCACGCTAAAAAAAACTTTTCCGAAGAGAGAAGGAAAAAGTTATTTGAGTCCATAATGGATTTTCAATGTCCCCTACACTCGACGGGGTCTGCGACCGAATTCAACTTATCAAAAAAATGCGTCCGTCCCTTACATAAAACACCAAACATTTTCTTTTCTTACTTACTAGTGGTCTTTAAAACGTATTTTTCTGTCCTGTAAAAATGTCTAACTTAAAAATACTTCGGCATTTGTTCGTTGAATCCTTAAAGAATAAAATTTCAAAACTATTTTTTAAACAATATTAAACCTTTCACTAGTGAGCTATTTTTTTATGCACACACATTTAAAACACTAAAATATTTTACTGCTATCAATTTAACTAATATCATACAATCAATCAAATTAAATATGCCAATTTGTAAGCAATGCTCTTCAATTTCCAAACAACGAACAAAATAAACTGAAAAGTTATTCCAAATTCGTAAAAATGTGTACAACACAACCACATATGGCCACTACCATTTCGGAATCAATTAAGCACTTGAGAGCAAATTTGAACGCATAGGACTAATTTATTTTACATTAAATGTGTTTGTGTTAAAAGCACTATAAATAATATTTCGTTTCTTTGTAAAACATAATAATTATAGAAAGAGCATAATAATATATAGAGCATAATGGAATTGAGCAATGCTGTAGTCAAACTTTTTCTCATTTTATTCGTGATGTTTACGTAATTTTTATAGCCTAAAAATGTATGATATATTTTTATTAACTTTTACATATCGTTGATAAATCTATTTAATATAAATATTAAAAGAAATAATAACATTTTATTAACAAATAAAATAGTGGCTTCGAAAACAAGGCGACAAGGCGCACGGACGTAGATTACATCCATACTCCGCTAAGGCTTAATAATTGAAATAACATTCATTGATATCCTTACTATTTAGCTACGTCAAATAAATGACCACTCTAAAAATGGAATATTATGGATTTCCATATCAAAAAGACTTGATTAAACATTTTCTGTAAGCACTCTCGTTCCAGATTAATACCGTTCCCATGAGTACTGAAGACAAAGGATTATATCTTAGTCCTTCTGGAAAATAGTTTCTCAGTTTATCTACAGAGTATTTGAATCAATTAATATTATTATTATATTCTAAAAGGAATATTTTATGTCAGCCAGTTGAAATCTTAAGAAAAGTTTATATCGTCAGTTAAAAAATTGATACATACCATTTGGGCAGAATCATTAACACGGTTAGATTTTAAGTTTACATTATTTCAAAAGTTCGAAAAGCTGCAACAATATTTGAGGAGTTCATTAATATTTCAATGGAAAGAGTCATTAAGTCTCAACAAATTCTTTACTAGTCTCAATTTTTGCGTGTCATATAGATTATACTGCCAAATAATCTGGTTGATATTTTTATTTACATATCCTTTTCGAGGTTTGCAAATTAGACTATCAAAAATTTTAACATACATCAAATATTCAATTTATAAAAAAAGCTCAATTAATTTCATGAAAAATGAAGTAATGGGTGCCAATTTGTTTAAGCAATTGTCTGCCAGATCTGTCAAGACATTTACTGCAGAGGTCAACATAATCTTGTTTCGGAATGGATATTATTAGACTCCGTAGACCCATATGCTCCATATGATATTGAAGTAGACATAGTAAATATAAAAATATAAGTATGATTTTTCATGTTTAAGTATCATGTTTAAGTATGATGATAATATTTAAATACATCTCGTTAACTAGAAGCAAGTTATGAAAAGCAACTACATTCATTCACATAAATATTAAAGCTAAAAGCTTCGCATTATATAAGCCGAGAAAAATTTTCAGCAATCTAAAGCTCATATATTTCGACGTGCACAAATCTCAGTGAAAAATAATACTGTTTCGGTACCTAAGTATTGTACACGAAAGAACGCGCTCACGGTATTGTTGTCGAAAAAGGCTCTAAAAACCGCCGCTGAGCTTCCATGAGCTTTGATGTCAACATGCATTAAGCTTTTTTTCAGGCAACATTTTATCCGCATAACATGGCGAACTGTTTCTGCTGCAATTACACTAATGGCTTTTTTTGGTCAATTAAGTTGAAAGTTTGCCGTTTTGATATGGCCGAAAAAGCCACATTATTTTTTGTGCTTATTTATGGCAAATTTTTTAAAAGGTAAACCCACATCTAGTCGGCTTCCATTTTTTCTACCATAAAGCTATTTTTAATGCAGCTAATTTGACGTACAAGCAAGCCTATTCAATTTGATTTCAGTAGTTTTTTTCATATACTTTTAGCATGACCAGCATTTTTTCATAATACGATGATTAACTTTCACTGAGCTTAACTACAAATACTCAAATATTGATTAATTAATAATGAATGTAATATCTACTACAAAAATGAAAAAATAACGTAAGCCCTAGTTTTTTTTCAAAATACCTTATATTTAATTTGTACAGTGTACCCTTAATACTTAGTGCACATTTTATCAATTTAGACGTGAACTGAAAATACCGAATTGGTTTCTTAATTTATCTTTTGAGTTGGAACCAGGGGTGTTCAGTTAAAATTTGAAAAAAATGAAGAAAAAGTGTTTCCACCTAATCAATTTTACTAGTTTTCCTTATAGAACTTAATAAATTAATATCACAATAAGTAAAAAAAAACACCAGTTTTAGTCTTCGTGAACTTTCAAGTGTCAAGCTTCAAGGATCACTTGTGTCGTAAAAATCATTAAAAAACGTTATTTCTGCCTTCTGATTTTTTTTCCCTTGTAGGTTAGGTAACTTTCCTTTCCACAGTCGATATTTTTATTCATCAAAGAATCAATAGATATCTAAAACTAAAAGTTATAAATAAAAAATATAGAACCTCTCCCCGGTAGCTGAGAGGTTAGCGTGCGCAGTTCGGGGGCGCAAATTGTGGATTCAATTCCTACAGCTAATGGATTAAAAAAAATCTAAAAATGCAGACCTAGACTAAATGATTATTTGACTACAAGCCAGCTCTCGTAAATGTCTTCCAATTGCGGAAATCCACATACTATACTTTCGGAGTGGACATCTTCGCACTGTGCCTATTGAGATGCTTCACATTTGAAGCATATGGAATAAAAAAATATAAAACACCCTCAGGCATGCATCGTTTGCTTTTAGATTATGAGACTATAATTAAATTTAGTGCCACCATCACATCTCTTGATAAATCCGAAATATATATTATTGATCTTCAAAAAAGTACAATTTCCTGCTTATATGCTCAATATTTTTTAATTAAAAATATTTAAAAATATGATTCTGCTGAAAATTTTGATTTACGAAATCGATTGTGAAATTAACACATTAATGGTATAATGTAGTGCATTGTTAATTTAAAATATTTCTTGATATCATAATTATATACTATTATTTACAACAATGTGACTATCAATAAGTCTTCAATAGGCCAGTCCTAAATAATAAATTTTACTTACTTAATTACCTATTCCATATTCCCTCTCGAAGTGGAGCGATAGATCCATAATCTACACAATGTGAAAAATCCTCCCCAAAAGTGGAGTATATGGATCTGTGCAATGTGAAAACATCTTGACAGATTACTTTTTTGACGTTAATTGTTTGTCAGATAATTTCTCAACTCAATGGGCATCCAGTCCTGCATTTTTGGATCTTTTCAGATGGGAAATCGATACCGTATTTCCCGGATTGCTAGGCACGCATACTATTTACTACGTTACCGGGGAAACACAAATGAAATTGTGCAAAGGCGGTACTTAAAATTTGCCCCTCTTCCTTTTTTGACGTTGAATTAAGAAAAAAAAGATCTATGCTAGCTAGTTCATAAACACTTCACATCAGAATATTTGTTAAATACGCTTGAAAATATGTTACATGAAAAGTGACACGGCAGTGTCCTGGCTCGAAGAGAAGTTCCACTCCACTACTGGCTGTAATTACATAATATATAATATTTATTTAATTAATATTTTTGACTGATGGTGCTTAATGATAATTGATTTTAAATTCTAAATTATTTAAAACTGGTAAACTTCCATATGTGATATGGAAATTTATATGGAATATCACAAATGGAAGTTTACCAATTTTAAATAATTTATAATTTAATATTTATTTGTTGTCAGTATTCATTTAACAAATACTTAGGGTCAAAAGATAAATACTTAATGAAATTGATATTTTTCCGTTGCGTGTTGCCAAGTAATCCCGATATGTTTAC
This sequence comes from Rhyacophila evoluta, assembly GCA_022683975.1. NCBI lineage: Eukaryota > Metazoa > Arthropoda > Insecta > Trichoptera > Rhyacophilidae > Rhyacophila > Rhyacophila evoluta. The sequence goes on from JAGVSQ010010286.1 coordinate 7,179, forward strand.
ACAAAACTGATAAGAGAATGTTGTCTCAGCGATAAAAACAATTTCGTCTGCAAATGCTTACCAACCACGCATTTTAATATCAATTACTTAGTAGTAGACTCATCCAATTACTTATATAATGATAGTCGCATAGAAAATGATACTCATAAGATAAGTGTGCTTTTATATGTTCACGTATTCAATGAAAAAAAGTTGTAAAGCAGCAAAGATAATTATTTTACACCGAACTCAGTTTTTTACACAGTGGATACGTTCCACCCAATACTGCATAAAATATATACTTTAATAACAAATAGTGGTAAATGGGTTTCCTTGTACAAAAATCAATGGATATCAATAAATAAAATTCATTATTGTTTTGGTATTTTAATTTTTAAAAAATCATTGAAAATCGTAACAAAGATTATTTATTCACTATCAGACAATTAATATACGAACTCGTTTGGGCACATTTGGCACGACATAGCTCTCATCACTTTAGATATTCAGAGCCTGTGTAATATTTATTTTCAAAAATTCGGGCTTACTGGATTTAAGCTTGAAAATGTAGCACCGTGGTATTTTGAAACCGTGTATAAAACATCTCTGTAAAAAGATAGTTATGTGTATATAAACTAATACATGCAGCCAGTGATATAAATTATAGAAATACAGTGCGAAGTTAATTACACATTTCTATCAAGTGTCATAAACATTTAAACAATAAACAAACGTTAAATTAACCCAATGAAAATGCAGCAGACGCAGCAGGCGCAGTATTACCAACTCTCCGGTAACTTTTAAGAAGCGACGCACGGCCGAGCTCTCTCTCTCTCTTTCTTTTTCCGCAGTTCAAATCAACATGTCAACCAGTAAAGAGCCGCGCCGTTCGTTGTTCGTTTCTACCCACTATTGTGCGCGTCTTTCTCCGCGAACCTTAAACTTTGTAATCGTAATACCTTTGTAATAACTTTCTAATATTTCAACAACAATAAATCGTAACATTGAAGGTTAAGTCAGAGTGTTTCCTTGGACCAAATCAACATCCTACTACACATCCCACAAATCTCCGCGATGTAAAAACATGTCTTGGTAGATTTCAACACAATTGGCTGTCAACTAATTGTTCAAAACAATAGACATCCATTCCTGTATTTTTTGACTTTTTAAATCCAAAATCTGTGGGAATTGAACCTGCAATATCTGGTTTCAAAGCACTTTCGCTAACTTCTAGGTAGCGTGTAAAAATGGTTATAAAGAGATTTGAGTGTACTACATTTCTGTAATGAACATCTTTACAGTGATGAGATCCATATGTTTTGGATCGGATGTGGTAAAAAAACTAACAATGGTAAATAGTAAAAACAATTGCCGAAATCAAATCACAGTCAGATACTCACTATCAAACGAGTACTTTGCCGTAGCTGTGAAATAATCCCAGCTAAAAGTGCGTTTTATTAGATTAAGTGCGGTGATTTACTTAGCGTAGCCCATTTCGAATGATTGACGTTTGCGCAGCTCTAACAAATTACCACAACCCAACCTTTAAAGGGGATAAACAAGTACATTTCGAGAAGATTGATCGATACATTTGAATATTAGATACGCATGATTTGAACTCGACACAAAATGGAGTTTTACTCAAGGACATTATACCCAAATTTTAGAGCATTAATTTACCACTCCGCGCTAAAAGTGGAGCATATGAATCTCAAAAGATAAAGGATATCAGCACACAAGAGATATTTTCATTTAATGTTTTGAGAATATTACAAAGTATTAATTCAAGGCATTCACAACACACAATAAATAACAGAAAGATAAATTTATTATATATATAATGAGAAGTAAATCAATTAAAAATAGTAAAAAAGTTGCATTAACCTCTTTACGGTCACGCTATAGAGCGACCATTCAGCAACACAGTGACGGTTACTTGAGTACTACTAAACTGTATAGTAATAAATTCACAGTAGGCACTCAAAACCGTTCAGAAATAACGGCAGTTATATTCGGCATATCCAGAAGTTATGTTCGCAGAACGTTTCGGTGGATATCTTCGTCTGTGTTACGCACTATGCCTCGCGGATATATACCTCACAAGCACTAAAGAGGTTAAATAGATTTCCTTAGTGTGAAAATAACCATATCAGTGATGGAGTATATGGATGTAAGGTCTCATTTTGATAGTTTTAACAGATAGCAATCAGCCAATTGCTTAATCTATTAGGTATCGAGCCCTGCATCTTAAAATTGTTCCAAATTCTCCAGCTGTGGGATTTAAATAACTGTATATTAACATACCGATTACTGAGAGAAAACTATTTCATTAACCACACAATAACATGTATTTTTGCTAACGTTCCGAAAGTGGGGCATATGAATTTGGATTTTGTGGAGATGACCACTCCAAAAACGAATTATATGGATCTAGGTTCAATCGCTTATGTCTCAGATTTTCTCAAAATAACCAAAACTGGAAACATGCAATTTATTTTCACTAAAACACTTAAAACATGTTTGTGGCTCCATGACAAATTAACACTAGGAAACTGCACACATGTCTATCTTATGAGGAATTGTCATATGTAATTTTTTCTAGATATCATTTATATTTAAACGTTCACTAGATAAAATATATTTAAATACCGCATAGAGACAATGATTGTTTTAAAAACTTAAAAGCTTATGAAAAAAGGGTTTATCTAAAATATAGTATTAATTCTATCTAATCTTGTCAACTTGTAGGATCCATCAGTTGAAGCTACGCTCATACGCCTTCTGGGACTGCTAATCAAAAATGATTATTAGGATTGAGACATTGCTTTCCATTCAGTTTTCACAGAGTTTTGACATCGAGAAGCGATCTTCCTTATTTGACGAGAACGTCCCAGGAGTAAATATAAATTACCCAAGACATAGGATGCCACGCACTCAAGTGTGCTGAATAAATTCAGGATTGAGGCAAGCCACACATTAACTAATACTCGTCGACAGTTGGTATGGTAGGCTCATTTTACATGTCATGCTCATATGTGACCTGTCTCAATTCGAATTATCAGTCTTGGGTTGACAGCTGGACTGTAGATGTATGCGTACCATACTGTGACACGTCAGGCGCGTAATGAACGTCTCTCCAATATGCATATATGTTTACGCACTAATTGCGTCTTCAGCACCCAACGTGTTAATTAACACTCGCCTTACTGTCGTTTTAGCAACGAGGATGGCTTCCGAGTGCCCAGTAAAAAACATGTTTTAAATTCAAATAATTTAAAATCCGCCATATCAATCATTTAATCATGTATTAAAAGTCAAACAACGTAAAATAATTTCAAAAAATGTAAAAATAAAAGAGACACAAAAGAGACATGTCAAGGCAGATATTCTTTGAATACTACCTCTCTTCCTCTCTGAGATGTGTGAAATCACTTGAACGCTATTGTTAAACACATATCAACGTAATTTTATTCACACGTGTACATTTTTAATGACATAATTGTAATTATATGAGGTTTTATGAGAAGCGCATAAAGTATGAAGACCTTGCAATCAGTATTTATGGAGGAATAAAACAAATTATAAGTACTGTTAGCTCACTATTCACTACATGGTAGTGAGAGTTAAAAATCTTCTTATTAGCCATAGCTCATCCTGTATAAATTGTGTTTATTAGAGGTGTGCTCTTAAAGCGTACACTGCGGGGACATTATAAAAGAACTCGAAAAGGGTCTTTTTTCATGTACCAAAATACCTACAATGTACATAGATTACAGCCTATATTAAAGAAGGTACTAACACATTATTTCTTCGTAAGTGGTTTGCGCAGATTTTTGTTTTATTTTTCATTGCGACGTATAATTAATTGAAATCAAATAAAAAAATGCAATAAATTTATGTCATGCCTAATGCCCAAGACTAATGGAATGTCATCAACATTATAATTTATTTCTTTTTTTTTATTTTACTGTTGAAAACATTACAAGTCATTGGGTTAAAGTGTTCACAACGCATAATAATATTATAGAAGAAGATTTAAATTTGTTTAAAACATATTTTTTTTACACCATGTTTGCTCCCAAAGTAATAAAAAATCTACACAGTATGAAGATATGCACTCTGAAAGTGGAGTGTATAAACCTTCGTAATGTGAAGACGTTTTGACAAATGATTTTTCACGAGAATCGTTTGTCAGACAGTTGTTTATAATGATAAATAACAGTAAAAAGGGAAAAAATTAAAAAGATAAGAAAAAGAATCTTAAAGTTATATAGATAGCATTATAAAAATTTACAAAACAGCATTCGTTTAAACTTACTTCACTTGTAGGGAAGAAGAAAAATCTAACCGAGACAATTTCAATAAACACATCCATTGCCCTCAGTATTGGCATTACTACTGGTGAGTTAATTCTGCATATTTGAAAAAAAAAACAGGTTCGGCTAGTATTCATGTTCGAATTTTGAAAAAAGATTCAAAATATGAAAAATCGAATAATGTAAAATAACACATTATGTGTATATTACAATGAAATAAAGCTCCGTAATATATTACGCTTTGTAGGGTGTAAATACCTATAGGGATATTGATACCTTAAGCTTTCAGTATTGAGTTATACTGAAGTGATTAAAACCTCTTAATCACGAACTTGCGTCCGTTTATTTGTCACACGAAGCTTAATTCCCTTTGGATAACTTCCTTTGTATCGCTTACTAAGTAGATATACTATTATTAGAGTCTGACAAACCTGACAACACTGCTGAAACAAATTAATTACAAATATATTATATATACCGCTATAATTATATAATTTATAAAAATAACGTAAATTTTACATATTAAAATAAATAAATTATCTATAGATAAGAACCGTTCAGCTAGTTTATCATTTGGAAGTGTTTTATTAATCGGCCCGATGCTAATTTACAAATATAGGTTCGTAATAAATTAAGATATTTTTCTAAAGATTATTTAATCGATGTTAAAATATTTTTAGGTTCAAAAAAAAACTGTTTATTACCTCTTCGAGCATACTCGCATTTCTTTTTTTAATTGGCAGGATATAATCAAGGCTCCGGGAGAATTTCAAATTATTTTTAACACAACAAGATTCGTAAAAAGAATACACAAATTTTAATTTCACTTTTTATAAATTTTAATATAATAATATTTAATTAATAATAAATAAACATCTTTCGTAATTTTGCTCGTCAAAATTCGTACTCAATGTAAACATAAATTTAAAAATAACATAAATGA
>JAGVSQ010010290.1:0-13016 GCA_022683975.1 Rhyacophila evoluta
CATTTGCCCATTCGTTTTATTCTGCAATTAGTACAAAGTTATGGTGTTTGAATATCATACATTTTTCACAAAAAGTTTTTGGTAAAAATGGTAAACTAATTTTTTTTCAATATTACACCTGATTACCAAATTACTCCTGCTATATCCGCAATGGTAAATTATCACTACTTTTACATTAAATCATATTTATATATTATATTCAATTTGTTAATTTATAAAGCCATCTCTTTGCAGTGTATATATACAATATCTACTTATTTTTAAAACCAACTGATTTAAATAAATAATTAACCAAGAGATTAAATGAAATCGATATGAACTGATGGAATTATAAACACATACTGGATTACTTTTTTATAATTTTTAAACAAAAACAAAAAAGTATCTCTGCTATATATATTAGTAATGAGTTAATTAAGAGATGTATATATAATGCACAATTAATAATGTTGTATTTTCGCACGGTATATACACGTATTTTTAAAGCTAATTGATTTTTATAGAGTATAAAAACAATAATATAAAAAAATCATGTCTATAAAATAATACATACAGGCTGATACGGAAATCTAGTATAAGTAGAAAAAATCTCAGAACTAAATAATTAATGGAGATCATTAAACGAGTTATTTGAAGATCGGTAAGAATTCCCAATCACAATACGATTGGCTATTAAATATTGTCGTGCAATAAAATTGGAAACATTTTATTTACAAGGCGATGGAATGTTTGTTAAATTTTTAGCTGCTTGGCAATTAGGTGTTTCTATAAGATTTATTACCCAGTAAAAGGATGAGTCCGGTCAAATCCGTGCATGCGGGGTGTGTGCAACAGAAGTCAAAAACATGTTCATTATTTAAAATTTATCGTAAAACATATCGCGCTTACCATTTCCGTTCCAATTCGTTTTGAATATGGAATGTTTGATCGAAAACATTTAGAATTTTTGAATTTCGAACTACAATTTTTTCATTACACACCTAATGATATAGAGCTGTCACTCGAAACCGTGCGAGTTATATGTACGCATATGACGCTATCATACTCTGGTTTAAAGTCAACTGATTGCATTGGTTTAATAATGAATGCAAAAAAGACGAACATCATGTGCAACTATATCTGCCCACATCTTGTTTATCCTCTAACGAAAGATAGACACATAATCAAGAAAGTTTTAGATACCTAGAAGTACACATTACGGGATATGGAATGCCATAATGATGCAAAGTAGGTTAGCTGTTCTAATAGAAATAGCTGAAGCAACTTTTAAATTCATGAAAAATGTCTGTAAGTTAAATTTGTACAACATAAAAACCAAAAGCCACTTGCTCAATATATGCATTCTGTTGACCCTTTCATTAATGAGTTAATTTTTTATGCAAACACTTTTTCGGTGAAGCTACGGGATGTCAGCATGTCTTGCAAGGATGCAAGAATACTAGTGGGCGACAGGGATTCTTAAGGGCGGTATGTGGTGTCCACATGATCCATTTATGGAACAGACGTGAGAAAATGCAAAGTAATTATAAGTAATCACAACTATAATAAAATGTTTATTTTTATATTAAATATTAAAAATTCAATTATATTATACATTTTTTTTATACCACGTTTACTTCCAAAGTGGAGTATAAGAATCTAGATAGTATATGGATATTTAATCAGAAAGTGGAGTATATGGATCTTTGCAATGTGAAAACGTCTTGATAGATAACGTTTCACGAGAATTGCTTATCAGACAATTGATCAACCCAAAGGGCATCCAGTTCTGCAGTTTTAGATTTTTTTTAAATCCGACAGATGTGGAATTGAACCCACATTTTCCCTAATTGATAGCCACGCACGTTACTAACTGCGCTATCAGGGAGGCCTTATTATGCAAATATTTTTATTTTTTATACACCATGTTCGCTCCCGACATGGAGCATATGGATCTACACAGTGCAAAGGATATCCGCAATGTGAAGACGTCTTTACAAATTATTTTTCACGAAAATTGTTTATCAAACAATTACTCAACACAATAAACATCCAGTCCTGCATTTTCAGATTTTTAAAATCCAACAGATGGGAAATCGAACCCACATTTCCTGGTTTTCTAGGCGCGCACGCTACCAACTACGCTGCCGGGGAGACAAAATTAGTGAAAATTTTATAAAAATTACATTGGTGAAGCCATTATAACAAATAATGTATTTAATTTTGGGCTCTCTAGCCAAAGTTTCTCACTCAATGATATGTCCAAACAGTTCTCCCGGTTGATCTGACATAAAACTAACCACGAAACGTCAATCTGTCCGTGTATATATTATTATAATACAGGTATACTCAAACCGCCTTGGTGTGCGGTATACAAAAATAAATTTCGGTTCGTGAAGCAGGCTTTAAAATTTAAGTGTAACTTAATTTATGTTCCCCACCTTGTTACTAGTGCTTAATATTTTGAGCTTTTTTTAGGTGAGCGGCTATAAACGTGTTTTCATTACATTTTTATTAGAATCTTGTTTTTACTTTTGCATTAACATGGAGAAGGCATGTTATTTTCAACACTTGAGTTTTATTGAAATGTCTATCGAATTGTATTTAATTAAATTAGTAATGGCCCTATTCTTCAGAGATAGTTTCTCACTAGTAGCTTTGTTTTTTTTTTTATTTATTTTTAATCCTAAAACAAAATAAGTCATCAATATATTTAAATGCATACATACGTGGAATTATTCATCATTCTTCAATAACGAACAGAATATTTACTAAAATAATACTGAGCTACTATTTTAATTACATATTTGATTAGAATTATTGTAACATTAAACAATATGAAAAGCTTCGTGCTTAAAACAAAAAGTTAAGAGTAGTTGTAATAAGAAGTTTTCAGGTATAATAAATTGTAAGAAATCTTACTCTAGTTCGTCGCCAATATTGCAGGAACACGAATCTTGATTTTTTGGAATAATTCATGTTGTAAAGTGTTGTTTTGTTTTTTACATTTTTTTGCATAGTTAGTACGCTATTTCGTACGTTAACACATTTATTTATAGAAACATATACAAATTATTTGCTTATTCAAAAATGTGCCCATTATACTAGGGATCGAAAAACATAAAACTGTACTTTACAAAGTGATTTAAGCCAAAAAATTAAGATACGTGTTCCTGCAATATTACCGACGATTTCTTTTGTTTTTTTTTATACCATGTTTGCTCCCAAAGTGGAGCATATGATCCACACATTGTGAAGAAATCCACTCCGAAAGTGGAGTATACGGATCTCTGCAATGTGAAGACGTCTCGACAGATTATTTTTCACGAGAATTGTTTTTCAGACAATTACTCAACCCAATGAGCATCCAATCCTGCATTTTCAGATTTTTTAAATCAGACCAGATGGAGAATTGAACCCGCATTCCCCGAATTGCTTGGCGCACACGCTAACTACGCTAACTGGGTAGACTTTTTATTAAATTTAAAAAAACCTGTATTTTATCAGGAAACAGTTGTTATTTCAATTATCATTAGTTTAATATCATATACTGAAAACGAATGTACTTCATTTGCTTTCGTTCACTTTTTAAAAAGCTATAAGAAATTATGTCACGTATTTACATCATATTTTCTTCTAACATATCCGCTCTGAAAGTAGAGCATATGGACAATCTAAAGACGCCCGCTAAGAACGTGGAGTGTTTGGATATTTGCAAATGTGAAGACAAGTATTGACAGATTAGAATAGATTAGATACAGAAAATATCTCAAGGCAATGGACATACAGTCCTGCATTTTTGGATGTTTGTAAAAAAATCAGCAGACATAAGAATCGAAACATACTTTTTGGATGCGAGGCGTGCATGCTAACCTCTCAGCCAAAGTAAACCTTATCTTTACTTCACTTTGTATTTTAATAACGATAAATACTAACAACAATCAATTTTTTTCTTTTTTTTTGATGCTTCAATGATTAATGAATAAATAGGGAAATTAATATGTTAAAAGATACTGTAATGTAATTGTCTTTTTATCAATAATAATTATAAACAGTAGCATTACTCATTTGGGTTTTTAGTAACATTATAGCAGTGAAAGGGTAGAGTAAATTCTCAATTGATAATGTCATTAACTTTTATTACAAAAAAAATTTTTAATCGAATTTTCCCATTAAACGAGAACCATAATTAATATTTGTATGTCCTAATAAAACTACTGCCTACATGATGACAATTTGATGCTTGGGTCAAAATGATTAACAAAGGCTAACTCGAATTTAAATTTCTTAATGCATTATCATTGCGTTTGATTTCAAACTCCGTTAATTTCAAGATTAATTTGCGTTCAATTTCTATTCTAATTCAATCATCATAAAATCACATAGCATTTAATACATCGTCGTCAATATTGGAGAAACACGTAACTAAATTTTTTAGTGAAAGTGACTTTTCTTATTATTTACAATCTTTTGTATCATTGACAAACCGACAAATTACATATAAACAATCTTAAAGTGCATGAAGACTGAAAGTGGTATTTTATTTATTTAATATGATATTAATCTACTTTAAGTTATTTAAGAAAAGCCAATAAGGTTGATTAGGTGTAAGCTCTTGTTCTTGACTACAAACTTCATAAGCCAACTTTTCTTGAAACTTAAAAGTATAATTTGGCTTCTATGTTGTATACATTCAGATTATCGAGTAAAAGCTATTTTGAAAAATTGAGGATTACATCCTTTTTCCTTTCCCCACTCGATATATGTATAGCAAATATTGTTGATGACTGTTTCGATTGTTGCATGATTATCAATTATATCTTATCAAGTTTCGATAATGCTGTCATAAACTATTAATTAATTGATCGCTTCACATATTGTTAAATATTTATTTTACTGAGTACAATATTCTCCTAAGTAAACCTAACAACCAACTGTGCATCTATTCTTGCTTCTTTGGATTTTAAAAGAACCATCAGCCATGTAAATATCTTCAGTCTCTGTCTCCAAAGCGCGCATGCTACTGAGTAGACAACATCATTTAGTAGTACCAAGACACAAATTAAGGATATTAGATTGAAAAAATAGTTACGAGCGTAAAGGGGGCAACACACATCCATGCAAACTTGCGCACGATGCACGAACGATCATAAAAATACGGTCATCACATATGTTTCAGAATTTACAATATTATAACATTGTTATGTGATTATTTCCGTTTTATTACGTACCTTACAAGGAGAGTGATGAAGTAAAAAAAAAGACTTTTAATTCAGTTCAGACTTCAGTCTTTTCTTTTTAACATTCGTTAGAGTTACTAATTTTCGATTGAATAAGTTTACTGTTATTTGTGTATCGATTAATATTTAATTACCAAAATGTTTTAAATAGTAAATCGTATGTCCCATTATATTAGTTTCATTTTGTAACATAAACTAATTAACTTTTAATTTCCACAGTGCATTTTTTTGGTCAAATCGAGCATGTTAATATTGAGCAATAGTAATAATTGAAGAAACCCGTATCAATGAGTGGTTTATTTGATTTTTAATTTCATTTCGGTAGATAGGTGGTCTTATAGTTTATACCAAATACACGTAGGATTACCTAAAAGTAGTAGATGTTCCGTTTTCAGGGAAGAAATAGTCACACGAATGATTGTGCATGCGATACAAGTGGAACTAGTTGGTGAAGGTCACGACTAGTAAACTGATGAAGCATAAAGTTGATGACATTAATAAACTATTTAAAAATCAAAATATCCGATACTAACAAATTAAGCAATGAAATTTCTAACTTTATGTCTTTCAACTGCGATATTAGTTTGCCGTCCTTATTTTCGATTTAAGCTTAATAAAGCTCATTTGAAGGTTTCAAATTATAATTGACCTCAATTGAAAGCTCGTTTATCAATTTGTATGATGTTTGGTTTATTGAAGACGCTGTAATATTCTTTTATTACATTAAGAGAGATTTAATGACATGCTTATTTTTACCGGCTTGATTTTTTCTTTGTTGGTGATTTTTATGAAACGGCCATTTCTCTTTTATATATATAATAAACCAGCCATATTACTTAAGTTTGTCTGGGACCTTTTAACTCATTCTTCTTAGAAATTAATTTGATTCATTTTGTTATCAGAAATTCATTTCGATATTTGCTACCAACAATCTTTTATGTCTTTTGTTGACTATCAGTGAAGATGTTAAACATTTATAAGTAAAACAGTTCACAAAATTTTGCTACTATTATTTGCCCTTTAAAAGTAGTTCTTATGACGGATAGACATACAAATATATTTTCTTTTTTATAATGTAGATATTTTGAACTGGAGCATTTCAGAATCTTATACATATATAACATAGCTATTTAAATAACTTATGATAGGCCCAAATACTTCTTCGACAACTCAACGTTATCTTCGCACTATTTGCCATGGTAATCACAGCATAACATATGATGGCTTTTTTTCCATCTACCTCATCACCTAGTCCATCTGATGGCTGTATACCAGCTTTAACACAGTGCCAGACATGTTCGAGGAATAGATTCCCAAAAACTCGTTTATCTTGTGTGTATTGTTCATGTGACTCATAACCTCGCTTAATTATCTCGACTTAGTCATATTATTGTCAAATACTTAGTATGTTAAGTCTATTCGATAGTTTTTTTATATACTATCTTAACCGATTTTCTTTACAAATTAATTTAATAAATTATAAATAAACTATTCTTCATGAATATTCAAAGCCTTTATATAATTAGAATATAAATTCTTCACAGTAGTTAAACATGTTTTATAAATGATAAATTATAGTAATAAAATCCTTTTTTTTAAATTGTACCTTAGAAAATAATTCTTTGCAAATAATTCCAATAAAAACACAGAAACAAATTAAATTGAAACAAATCATACATTTAATATCACTTGGTTTTCCCGTGCACCAGTCAACCTCTTGCGTATACCGTGGCGTAACGAACGTGAGGCGCTCTTAAGTGCCAAAGTGTTCCAGGAAGGGTTTTCCAAGATCTTGGTTGGTGTGCACTAGAGTGTGCGTGATTCCTATTCTAACTAATTATACCCCGTTAATATCTGGCCTTGCTGAGAAGAGACATTCTCGTTCGCCGTAAGATTTTACATTTTTTTTAAAAGTTAGAAAATTATCTTTCGTAGAAGCAAGTCGCAATGGGTGACCGGTCCGACAAATGGTCGAACTGACTTGAGAAGTTCTTCCCTTTCAACCGACATATGGAGACACACCCAGAGGATGTGATTGGCATCCTGCATTTCGCCACATAAGCAAATGGGAGATTCTATAAGACCAAGCTGACAGAGCTTGGAGGCAAAACCATCCATCTCCATGCGCCACTTTAGTACCACTCAACAGTTTTCATTTTGAGTTAGTCTAATGAAATACGGAGACGATAACTTGCCACTAGGAAAATTCTTAATATGTAAATAATTACCAATTCGCATTTTACTTAAATAATATTTATTATGTTTTCAAAGAATATGTTCGCTTTAAGAATATATGCGGTTCAAAAAATGTGGCATACAAATTTTATTGCCTACATAAATATTTGGTAAGTTGAGTAAAAATTAAATTTTATTTATGTTTCAATAAAAAAACGTTTATATTTAATTGATTTATTGTCTTTTTGATTGCTAGTATTATAATATTACATATATAAATTATAATCATAATTTTGTCCCCCCCGTAGCTTAGTTAGTAGCTTGCGCGCCTAGCAATCCGGGGAATGAGGATTCAATTCCCCATCTCTTGGAATTTAAACATCTAAAAATCCAGGACTGGATGCCCAATGGGTTGAGCGATTGTCTGACAAACAGTTCTCGCTAAAAATAATCTGTCAAGATGTGTTAATATTGCGGAGATCCATATACTGAGATTCACACTGCCTAGATCCATATGCTCCACTTTGAGAGCGAACATGGTATAAAAAAAATCATGTGTAATGATAATATAATATTTAAAAATAACCAATCATATTTATGAAAATAAAGTAAAAACGGTGAATTCATTGCTTGTCATTTATAAAATGGGCATTGGGTAGAGCGATTGTCGGACAAATAATTCTCGTAAAAATAATCTGTGAAGACGTCTTCATATTGCGGAAACACTATACTTCACTTTTAGAGTGGAGATGCACACTGCATTTCCGATTGATATGCTCCGATTTCGAAGCGAATATGGCTTAAAAAAAATTATGATAAGTTCTTAAATTACTTAAAATTTTAGATATTTCTCGTATTCAATTTCCTGTTTTTTATCTTTAAATGAATGAAGCATATTCAATATACGTTAAGATAAAATATTTACCTTCTTAATATTTACTTACCTATATATGTATTGTACATATATTTATGTAATGTATGAAGCGACAGACGACGGAAGCAGTGCAAATCTTCCTCGCATTTTCCGCCACTCAGATTTCCGACATTTCACCCACTAGACTTGTCCTCCCTTATCTCGATCCTCTCCCTCTCCTCGCTCCATCTCCCTCCCTGCAACGCTGTTCCCACACCGACGATCCGTGTTTAACATTTATAACTACATCCTAGAAAGTGGAGCCTACATCCTTTCACTTCATCAACCGGAAATGGGCCTTGGGTGCCTCATTATTAGGGGTTAATATCCCGCGGCGAGGGTTGAGGGCGCCGCAGGGGGTGCGGATTGAAAGGTCCCCACCGGAAGCGGTTGTCATGGTTACCGGGAAAACTCAGGGGTAGCCCCTATCCTCTTCGTCCCTCTAGGATCACGTGATAACGACTGTCATGGCTTCTTTCCACGGGAAACATCGCTACATTTATAAGTAGGTGGTAAAACAGGCACTGATTTTAGCGCATCTTTTTTAGTACCTTCATATATTATTACGTTTCAATTATTATAATGTGATTTTACATTTTAGTGCCACAACATAATAAGATATATTTTTTATGTAAGGTATGATATTCATTTAATTACCTATCGTGTAATAAACCCTTTTACTATTGTTAAACAGTCTCTGACAAGAAGGTACTTGAATTTATATTAATAATAATGGTAAGTATCTCCCAGTTAATGTAGAAGTTAGAGTGCGCGCTTTAAAATCGGGGAATTCTGGTTCAATTCCTACATCTGTCTCGAAAATGCTGAAATTGATGTTCATTAGATTAAGCAAATGTCTGACAACCGATTCTTGTAAAAAATAATCTGTCAAGTCATATATTCATATTACGGAAATCTATATTCTCCACCTACAGAGCTGATATTTTTACACTGTGTAAATCCATATGCTACACTTTCGTAGCGAATATGGTAAAAAAAAAATCTAAAACCAATATTGATTCACTTTCTGTAAAATTAAAATTTTAAATTATGAAATCAGTGTTAACTTACATCAAACGACGTTAAGTCCACTAAATACCATACTGAACAAATTGCAGTTTTATCTTTTTTTGTAAAAAAATTAATTCAAAGTTTTATATTCTGTTAAATAAATAGAACCTAGAAATCGCGATGAATTAAAAAAAAACTAAAACTATTCATTTAATGCAACATTTAAAAAAAATATTTTTAATTTGGACTTAAGTAAATTTGATAATTAAAAATATAGCTGGACTTAAATCAGTTTGGAAACAATGATTATGTTTATACGCGATTCAAATATTATATGTAAAGATTGGACTTTTGTGTGTTTGAAGTATATCATATGCAGATTTGTATACTTTATTAAACAAATATAAAATGTATTTTTTTCAATGTGTGGTCTTTGTATCGTTTGATATCAATACATATAGTTACAGTTAAATGCCATTTATATTTATTTAATCCAAATTAAAAATGACAGATTTCAAAGAAATTTTTTTGCGTTTGAATTCAAATCATTTATTTTGGTCAGAGGCATATTTTAAACAGGAAAAAATAAAATTAAAAATCTTCTCTTGGAACATATTTTTCATAGTTTTATTAATTTACAAATATCCTTACGTCTATAGTTTATACACACAGTAACTTATAATTATTTATGCATATAATATTAGAGAGATTTTCATATAATAGTTTTATTAGAAGTGTATCATTGAATATAGCAAACGGTACTTACAGCTTTTCGTTATATTGAAAATATAATATTATTAGTGAGACTTAAACATTAAAATTTATTTTTAAAGTAAAAAAAAATGTTTACACCACTGACTGCAGCTTTATCGAAATTAATTTCAAACTCAAATATGATTAAAACTTGTAACCTGTCATATAGATTTAAGACCCGATTCCTTTTGATATCACCATACTAATGTATTTATTGCGGAGTGTTCCATTGCAAAAAAAGTTTGGGAAATATTGATTTAATAAATTTATTTTGTAAACCTTAAGTGGTAGTTTTTCTTCATTTATAGACAAAACAATTAAATCATAAGTATTACAATTTTTTGATTTTCTCATTCATTAATAATACACGCAGCCTGATGATGCCAAAAAGTGAAACCAAGATTACAAATAAATATCATTTAGGAAGTTTACAAGTTTAATTTTTTTGAGCTTAAAATAAAATTTCACCGTAATGAGCAGTTTAAGTAAACTGAAACGGAGTAAATATTTAAATAAATATGAAGATATTTAAGAAACAAACAAGTTTTTTCTATATATTCAACCAAAATATTATTAAAGTAAATAAAAATGTCTTTGGTTCTAAAACTTTTATTGGATTTAAAATACACGATTTATATATTTAGATATATAAGCAAAAAAAAAAATCATGTTTAAAATGTTGTTTAATTTTTATTGCAAAAAAAAAGTTTTTAAATATTTTTCACTGGTGTTTGTGGTTAAATTTAAAGTTTACTTCATTAATATATATTATAATTCGTTTTAAATATCTTCATGAAAAAGTTTCTTATAAATGCTAGTTTATAATGATCGTAAATTGATAATTATTTCTATGATTGCACTGGACAAACTTATACACAATTTTATATTGACAAAAATTAGCAACGGTTTTGTTAAGAGAAAAACATTACTATCAAAATTTTATATTTCGTTACATTTTTTTTCAAATACGAGCATGTAAATTAAAACCATTCATTCCTGTAATTTCAAAAAAAAAAAAATACATTGTTACTTCAGTTTTTTTTTTGTGTAATATCTGTAGCAGAAATTCCCAAACTTTTTGAGTGGCGGTGAACTTTTAAGAGAAAAATTCACCATAACTGACGAACGACATTTTATGATATGCAAGTTCATCAAATGAGATTGATTTTATCTTTATCACGTATTTTTAGATAGGTTTGAATTATTTAAAGCATCGTATTTTTTTGAAATTAATTTAAACCATTAGATTCTTCTAGATTAGTGATTCCTAAACTCTTTTGTGCCAAGGTCTTCTAAGCATATTCGCTGCCTCCCAAAAGTTGTTTCTTATAGATAAAAAAACGAGTAAAAAATTGAAATCACAGAATTATGATTTTCCATTTTTTTAAGCTCTTGAATGTAATAATATTTTATCACTTCCTTTCCAGAATTATGATTTCTTGGTTTTGTTTAGCTCGTTTTAAGTGTGTTGTGTCTGAATTTAAACCATTCGCGGACGTTGTCCATGGGCCCCAAAATATTTTTTTGGACCATATTATAATTTATCACGGACCCTTTAGTGGTCACAAGAATCCCTGGAAGTCCATAGAAACCATTCTGGGAATCATGATTCTAGAATAAAAAAAGTAAATCTCTGTGCAAAACACACCATGAGAACTCCTCGTCTAGAAATTGCAAAGTCAAAAGCGTATTGTTTTTGTCTTTCTGTTTTCTATAAAACCATGTTGCAAGGATAAGTTTTATTAAAACTTTAAGTTAAATTAAGGTAAGTGAACAATTTTTTATATGGCAATATACAATACGATGAAACAAATTTTACATGTAAATATAAATACATAACAATATTTCCTTACTGTATGAAAGTGGATTTTTAAAACTATTTAGTAAGTTCATCAGAAAAAATACGTTTTTTCGTTTATATACAAGCATTTTATTGTTCTATTTTGAATAATATTCATTTAGGAAATAAATTAGAAATATCAAAAATTGCATATTTTTAAGCTAAATGTAGCTGTACAACATCGAATTTTAAGCATTTATATTTGATTAGTATATAATATATTTTATAATTAATATATGAGACAGTTAGAAGTTTTTATCTTACAAAATGCCTAACGAAGAAATTCTCTAAGCACAAATAACATTGTGTCCTACAGATAGTTTTATTTCTAAGTACACAATTTGTGCCGTATTTTACATAAATTACTTAAAACTATATGGTTTAAATATTATAATTATTATAAATACATAACCCGAATATTTTTTTGACAAAACCATGTAATTAATTAAAAGTCTATCATAATAAAGACAAGCAAATTACATGATAGCATTATAATTAGAGTGGATCACAATATTTTATTACTAATTAAATAATTTCAGCATCACTTGTATTATTTCAATTTTAATATTATATTTATAAATAATTCAAACGCACAACGTGTGGTCACAGTGTCTTTTCACCTAAATTATTTTATATCGATTGTTTTGTATACTTCACAGAACTTCCCATCGTTTTCTTGGATAAATCACTTTTAAATTAAATGTTTCTCATTTTCCACACCATTTTAATGACGATTAAGTTTATTGACATGTAAAGCAATTATTTTGACATTAAACCTTTGTGATACTAATTATTTGGCGGTGTTGTTATTTTGATGATATTCAATACAACCTTATAATTAAAACGGAATGTTACTATACGCCATAAAAAACCGTTTTAGAACCACATCTTGATTTAACTGACGTAAAATCATACATTTTATAAAACTGTAATAAATATTTTTTATTATTTTCCATGCAGCGATATTTCAAAAAAGAAAATATGCGGTCATTTATAATGAGGTGCCACAGCTTCAATTAAAAGTAATCACACTTTCACGTACTATATCGACGTATTACTGGCAAAAAACGTTAAAGTAAAAAAGTGAGTTTTGAAATAATCGAGT